>WMKK01000010.1:466015-670105 GCA_012295225.1 Ostreococcus mediterraneus
ACACAGTAAAGCGCCAAGTGTTTCTGGTCGAACACAGAGCTTACAACCCGACGAGACAGGGTTTGCGCCACGTGCAGACAAGCACGCGCGCCGAAGCGAACGAAGGTAAAAAAGGGGGAACGCGTGTGAGCCTCCTGAGTGCGCCGACAAAGCATTCAAAATGACTACTTTCAAGTATGTCGTAACGCCGTTCTGCTCACCAGACGGCATTCTCACCTCTCTTGGCCGGGTGCGCCTGAGAACCGAGTCTGGCGAGACCATGCGCGCGGCGCTTGAGACGGCTCAGCTGAGCGGCGCCCTTGACATAAGAAAGATTTCCCATCAGCGGATGGCTATCAATGACGCGACTGACGTCATTGATATGACCTTTTTAAGTGCAGATTGGACGGACCCCGAGAAGATGTACGACATCATTCGTGACATCCAAAAAAAGGCGCGACCAAATCTCAAAGCTGAGAAGCCGGATTCGGACGAGAGCGACGGAGACCCAGGTTCAACGGAATCAAGTGCAGAACAAGAATCGAACAGGGCGTTCAACTGTCATCGGGCGTTAAAACTGGTGGCCATAGCGGAGATCAAGCGACTCAAGTCCGTGCTGTCCAAGCAATCGCAAGATGTATTATTGACCATGTTAGAGAGTTTACGAGCGTTGCATTCGCGGGACGGCGAATTCCTCCTTCTTCTCCGCGCCTTCGTCGGTACGCTGCCGAAGGCTGAAGAAATCGATCAAAATATGAAGGATACCTGGAACAGTTTTTCCATCAAGGATCCTGACAAACTTACGGGAACGTATGTTTGCAATCTACTGATCGAAGTGACTCGTTTCTTCTTTGAAATCGACGCGGTACTCACCACAATCGGCTGCGATCCGACGACAAACCGAGACAAGTACTCGCGTTTCCGCTCCATGACATCCGGTACAGTGATCGATAAAGAGATGGCCGAATACGAGCGACACGCGCGACGCTCGAAGAAATCGACAAATCTGGAAGAGGCTTTCGAAGAACTCCAAGCACACTTTCAAAGTAGGGCGTTCATCGAAGAGACGACGCAAGCATCATCTGCCAACAGAACGTCTCGAGGAACGACTGCCGATGGGTCATCGCGAGCCAAAGCCATCCAAGTCAACAACGTTAAGGGCAAGCAAGGCCGCAAACAAGGTGACAAGGCAAAACCGAAAGACAAGGGTAAGGCGAAGGGAACGTCGAACTACACGGAGGARCAACGCGAAAAGTTCGCTGAGTGGAGAAAGCGGAATCCGGGCATTTGTGCGTACTGCGAGGAGAAAGTAGATGCCGGACATTTCGGAAAATGTGATCGAAAAAAGCCGATTGGAGAATTGGCGGCCGACAACCCACTGCGATTGGCGAAGGATACCCAGGGAAGCAGCGGTAGCGGAGGCGTATTCACGTGCCGGCCGATGACGGTCTACCGAGCGTCGCCATCCGTTGGACAGTCCAACACCATTCTCGACACTGGAGCAGCTGCAGGGTCGTATGTGTCAAKCGACAAGGGTTTCGATGCACGCACCATCGTCGAGGTCAACAGTCTGATCAAGGGGATCGGAGGCGGCAAAGCGAGAGTGTGTAAAGCGGGAACCGTGTACATCCGTGTACCGGGCCGCGTCTGCCTCGAAAATGGACAATTTGAGGCCCGCCGCGTCAACATCAGGTACGATGCGGCGTACACCCCGGACTTGGATGAGACGAAGACAAATCTGATCGGTACCTCGTCGTTAGTGTACGACGGAGGAATCGTCTGCATGAAGGCAGCCAACGTTGCGGAGTTCGGAAAGCAAGCGACGCACACAGCCCAAGGCGATCAACTYCTCCATCTAGGAGCTGTGCATGCTATCAAGGATCGCGTGCAAAGAGTTGAARTCCGCCTCACCGCGCGCAACGGACTTCTTTACTTCCCAAGCTTCGAGTACCTCACCCAGGGTGAGATTGAAGCCCTGGAGCCGAACCCTCCCAAAGCACTCACGCAACTCGGCCCGATGTTGGAAGACATGGACCAATCCGACTCAGAGTCTGATTGACTGCGTACGTCTGGAGGGCGTCACGATATTTCCGAAGCTGCTGCTCTCGCGGTGGCCGGAGTTGACAGGCAACCTCGGTTGGCTGCTCGAAGCGCAAGCNTTGTTATACACAGACCAAGACTCCGTACTAAGTCAACTTTTCGACTATCTAACACCCGCTTGTGACTCGCGCCGGCGCCGGTTGACAGGGACAACTTTCAGAACGCGTATTTGGATCCAGCGAGACTCCATCTAAGGCTACTAGTTGCTCTCGGTTAACCGCCCATCGATCAGGTATAGGGTCTTACATTGGTGGCGYCAATTTCATGGCCGGTTTCTGACGACGGACACGACGATTTTAGCGTACGAGCATGCGTTAATTACATGGACAAGTATGGATAAATGATGATGGGACAAAATATTCGCTTTCATGGTCGCTGATGGACGCGTTGTCGGATGACTACACGGGCATCGGGCGAAACTTGAGCGGTTTCGGGGCTTCGCCGCCGAGACGTTGCAGACGGTTGGCTTCGTATTCGTCGTAAGAACCTTCGAAGAATACGACGGTGGAGTCGCCTTCGTACGCCATGATGTGAGTTGCGATTTTGTTCAAGAACCAGCGGTCGTGGGAAATGCATATGGTGGTGCCGTTCCAGGATTCGATGGCGTCTTCGAGGCAACGCAAGGTGGCGACGTCCAAATCGTTCGTGGGTTCGTCGAGGAGTAAGCAGTTACCGCCAGAGGTGAGCGTACGCGCGAGCTGCAAGCGGTTTCTTTCGCCACCGGAGAGCTGGCCAACCTTCTTTTGTTGATCGGCGCTCTTGAAATTGTACCATGAGCAGTATGCTCGGGCGTTCACTTGGCGGTTACCGAGGTTGATTTCCTCGGCGCCGCCGCTCAAGGTGTCAAACACTGTCTTCTCTGGGTCCAAGCTATCGCGGCTTTGGTCGACGTACATCAACTTCACGGTCTCTCCGACAGTCAATTTACCTCCGTCGGGAGTTTCTTGACCGGTCACCATCTTGAACAGTGTGGTTTTACCCGCCCCGTTACCTCCGACGATGCCGACAACGGAACCCGGCGGGATGATGGCGTTGAAGTTATCTATGAGTAAGCCACGGCCAGGATAGCCCTTCTGCAAGCCTTCGGCAGTGATAACGACATCACCAAGTCGTGGTGCGGCGGGAATGGTGATGGAATCAAGATCTTGTCGCGCTTGGAACTGCGCGGCTTGTTGGCAAAGCTCTTCGTACGCGCGAAGTCTCGCTTTGCCCTTCTTAACTTGACCCTTGGCGTTCGAGCGCACCCATTCAAGCTCTTTCTCCATTTGACGGTCAAGGCTACTCTTCTTCTTGTTTTCAGATTCCAATCGCGAGCCCTTGCTTTCGAGCCAGGCGGAGTAATTGCCCTCGAACGGAATGCCTTCGCCGCGGTCGAGTTCTAAAATCCAGCCCGCGACGTTGTCCAAGAAGTAACGGTCGTGCGTGATAGCAACCACGGTACCGGGAAACGTGGCCAAAAACTGCTCGAGCCACGCCACGGATTCGGCGTCCAAGTGATTCGTCGGTTCGTCGAGAAGCAAAATGTCTGGCTGCGACAATAATAAGCGGCAAATCGCGACGCGTCTGCGTTCACCTCCGGATAAATTCTTCACCAACGCATCGCCCGGTGGGCATCGCAACGCATCCATTGCGCGCTCAACCGTGCGTTCAAGTTCCCACGCGTTAGATGCGTCAAGCTTGCTTTGCAATTGGTCCATGCGCTTCATCAACGCGTCCACGTTGGCGTCTGGGTTCGTCATATCCATCGCGATTTGATTATACTCATCCAAATCCGCCTGCACCGCCTTCACGCCCACCGCGATGTTCTCCGCCACGGTCTCACCATCATCCAATTCTGGTTCTTGGGACAAATACCCAATCTTAATCCCAGGCTCCAAGTACACCTCGCCGTCAAACGCCGTATCCACGCCGGCTAAAATCTTCATCAACGTCGATTTACCCGCACCATTTGCCCCTAAAATACCAATCTTCGCCCCCAAGTACATGCCCAGATTAATATTCCTAATCAATTCCTTCCCCGTCGGCGTCACTTTACGCACTTTATTCATGCTTAAAATAATCTTCCGCGTCTCCGTCTGGTACGCCGAACCCGACTTCACCTCCCCCGGGGACTTATACTTCCCCGCCGATGCGCCACCACCGCCGCCGCCCGACGCCTTACCCCCGCCCCCACCCGGCGGCGGGGCCGCTCCACCTTTTCGCGCCGATTTCTTCCCCGCGCGCGTCACCACGCGCGCGCATCGTCGCGCCGCGCCGCCGACGCGCCCCGTGGCCCCTGTGCGCCCACGCGCCGCGAACATCGTCGCCGTCATCGCGCCGCTCGACGTCGCGAACATCTCGAGCGATCGCAAAGACGACGCGCACACAGAGCGACCCGGTTCGCGATTCCACGCGATCGATGCGCCAACGCGCGCGCGCGTGTGCGGCGACGCACGCGACGACATCGCGCGCGCGCAGGTTTTGGCGCGTCGAGTCCCCCCTCGTGTTCCTGGTCATGATTGGTGAAACCAATATTCCTCACCGTTCGTCGCCATTCGTCGTCGCGACCGCGATGCGCACGCGTCGCGCGCGCGCCGCGGACGCCGCGGACGACGCGGACGACGCCTCGCGCGCGCCTGACGCCCCTCTCGCGCGCGCGGCGTCGAAAACGCCCTCGCGCGGCGGCACGGGGCGACGAGGGAGACGAACGGTTGCGCGCACCGATGCCGCGCGCGGATGGTTCACGCGCGCGCGCGCGCGGTTTCTGGCGCGCGCGATCGATCGCGCGGTCGCGCGACGGCGAGAGGCGACGACGGTGTCGGTGACGCGTGCGGTGCTCGTGCTCGCGGTGGCGTGCGCGGCGACGTATTTGAGGAATGTGTTGCGGTTCGACGCCATGGTGCGCACGGCGCCGGGCGGGGAGTGGTTGAACACGACGGTTCTCGCGAGGTTGCCCGCGCTCGAATACGGTGGGTTTCAGAAGACGAATGTCAATGGTCCTGGGGCGCGTGCAAAGGCGCGAGGGATGACGCCAAAACATCCGGTGGTGATCGTGCCGGGGTTCGTGAGCACCGGGCTCGAGTTGTGGTCGGGGCGCGCGTGCGGGAAGCAGTTCTTTCGACAGCGCATGTGGGGAACGCCTGCGATGGCGCGCGCGTTCTTTGCGAATATGCGGTGTTGGATGGAGCACATGCGCCTTGATCCAAATACTGGATTGGATCCGGAGGGTATAAAGCTCCGCGCGGTACGCGGTTTAGAAGCGGTGGATTGGTTCGCGCCGGGGTATTTTGTATGGGCGCGACACATCGAAGAGCTCGGCGAGCTCGGGTACGATGCCAATAATATTCACTCTGCGTCGTACGATTGGCGATTGAGTCCGTTGCAGCTGGAAAAGCGCGATGGGTATATGACGCGACTGAAGAGCGTCATCGAGACGTTTACCGAGGTGCACGGTGAGAAGAGCGTGATATTGGCGCATTCGTACGGCGATACCGTGGCGAGGTACTTTTTCGATTGGGTTGAAACTCCCGTGTCAAAAGGTGGTGGCGGCGGCGGTCGACGATGGGTAGAGAAGCACATCGAGTCGTACGTGGACATCGCCGGGCCGATGCTCGGCGTCGCCAAGGCGCTTCCGAGTTTGCTTTCGGGCGAAATGCGCGATACGACGATGCTCGGCGAACTCGAAGGTTTGCTTGGAGGTTTGCTTGATGTCGCCGTTGGGCGCGTTATCGCTAGTCAGCTCAAAGAAGCGTGCGAAACCTTTCGCTCGTGGGGATCGGTATGGGCCATGCTCCCGCGCGGCGGCGCGGCGGTGTGGGGCGACAACGAACTCGGCTCGCCCGATGATGCCCCGGATGACGAGCGATTGAATTACTTTTTGCAAATACGTGCCGCAGGTGCGCCTCGACAAGAAGGTGTCAATCACACTATCGACAGTGCGCTTGATTTTATATTCGCGACGATGCAGGAGAAGAATCCGCACAACGTCGCGGAATTCTCGCACGTGACGCATCCCAAGACGCAAGCGCAGCTGTTGCGTAATGACCCGTCGCTCGCGAATAAACGTGCAACAGATTTCGGGAATGCATTGACGCGGCCGTTGCCGTATGCGCCAAACATGAAGGTGTTCTGCTTGTACGGCACAGGTAAAGCATCCGAGCGGGCGTACGTGTACGAACATCACGCCACCGACACGTTGCGCCCATTTCAGTTGGATGTGCAATATCACGCGCGTGGAATTCAAAATGGCGTGCGGCAAGTCCATGGCGATGGCACCATCACTTTAGCTTCACTCGGGTACGTCTGCCGAAGCGTTTGGCGCACGAGCAAAAAATTGAACCCAGCGGGCGTCCCAGTCGTCACTCGAGAATACCCGCACGTCGCCCCTCAATCCGTCGCTTCGTTCCAAGGTAGAGCCGAAGGCGACCACATCAACATCATGGGCAACGAAGATATGATCGAAGACATTCTCGCCATCGTCGCTGGCCATCACGACCAAGTCAAAGACCGCGTCGAAAGCGAGCTGGACGCTTTATCGGCTGAAATCGCGCGCCGACGCGCGCTCCACAAACCTCGCGACGTCAACGCGCACCCGAACGGCTCAGCGACCCCGGAATCGTATTAATCATAGTTTTTGTAACTTTAGCTTGTATACTCCACGCGGTATTCGCGCACTTCAGGCTCGTCATTTCACATGTGCGAAATGTTTCGCATTTCACATGTTTCGCTCGCGAGCCGGAGCGCGCGCGAGGCTCTTCACACCACATCACACCGAGTACTCCTCACACCGCGCCGCGTGGACCTCTCGCACGCGCCATGATGTGCACTCGCATACACACGCACACGACGCCCGCTGTCCCGGTCGTCCGCGCGCGCGCGTCGTCTGCGCGCGTCGTCCACGCGTCGATTGCGCGCGTGACGTCACCGCTCGTGACGCCGCTTCGCGCGCGCTTATCCGCACCCACGCGCGCCATCGCGGACGTTGATCCAATGTCGAGCTACGACGGCACATCATGCGTGCTCACGGGCCCGGACGTCGATCGTCGAAGCGTGGGCGAGGAGCTTCGGGCGCAGATAAAGGCTATGGGTGGGGCGCAAATCATGGATGCGCGCGACTTTGTGTCCACGCCGGCGCAACGGGCGCAATGCGTGGCGTTGTTTGGCTCATGCGCGGCGTTGGCGTTGAAAGGATTAGTATTTGCGAGCGCGGATGACGCTGGGTTCAATGACGTCGATGCGATGGCGATGGCGATAACCATTGGGTTGGCGTATTGGACGAGCGACTTGGGCACGGGTATTTTTCACTGGAGCGTGGATAACTACGGGAGCAAGGACACGCCGTTGTTAGGTGGGGTCATCGATGCGTTTCAGGGACACCACAAGTACCCATGGACGATTACCAAGCGTCAGTTTGCGAATAATATTCATAAGACGTGCTTGGCGCCGTTGGTGTTTACGGTGCCGACGTTGTTGTTTAACGACAAGCCGACGGATTTAGTCTTTGTCGGCGTGTTCACGTCACTCGTGGTGTTGAGTCAGCAGTTTCACGCGTGGAGTCACACGAAGAAGAGTGAATTACCTGAGATAGTCATGAAGGCGCAAGATTTAGGGGTGTTTGTGAGCAGACGCGACCACGGGCAACATCATAAATCGCCATTCGAGGGACATTATTGCATCGTGAGCGGGTACTGGAACCCAATCTTAGACAACAGTGGATTCTTCCGCAAGTTAGAAAAGGTGATTTACAACCAAACGGGCATCGCGCCGCGTTGTTGGTCTGATGACGTTGATTTTTTTGTGCAGGAAGACGCACCCGAGGGCTTTGGTGACGGCGTGTTGTAACGGGCGAGGCGGCGCGCCCCCCTACGATATACCGACGCGAAGAAACGTGCGTTCCATACAAACGCACTTGTACTCTATAGCTATGAATTGTTGAAGTTTTAATTACACAATTAGTTAAAGCGGCTATATATGCATACAGCGTGATTCGTACAAAGGGGATTACAGCGTGAGGGTGTGTGCTTTAAGAGCGCGAAAGCGCTTCGTCTATGACTCGAACGCAGTCGACGTGCGACAGGCGAACCGCGACATCGCGCGGACTCACCAGCTCATTAGTCTTCGAGTGATCAGTGTGCAGATGATCGGCCTCCCATTGACCATCTTCTATGCACGCGCCATGTGCTATTAACGTCGCGGCGCATGCTGATTTCCCCCATTCGCACGCGCAAAACAACGCGCTCTTTCCGTTGAAGTACCGCGCGTCCAAATCCGCTCCCGCGTCTATGAGCACCTTCAACGTCTCCACATCCCCGCGCTTTGCGCACGCCATCAGCGGTTTCCAGCCTTGTTTACACCTCGAGCAATTCGCGTCGGCGCCCCACTGGAGCAAAGTGCTCACGCATCGAGCGCGGCGTCGGTTTGCGTCTGACTCGTCGCTCTCGCCTCCGCCTCCAAAATCCGCGCAACACGCCGCGAGCAAGACATCGTCGAGCTCAATCGCTGTACCACACGTAAGTAAAACATCGAGCACGTCGGCGTGCATGTAACTCACGGCGGCACGTCCCGCGCGCGAGAGCGCCTCGGCCCACGTCTCCGCCACATCTGCCGCGCCTCGCTCAAACGCGTGGTGCACCAACGACTCTTCGTGCGCGCCACCGCCGCGGGTGACGGTGTAATGCTTGTCGAGCACCTTTTTCACCTCACGCGCGCGTCCCTTCGCGGCGGCGACCGCTAGGGCGGCGCTCACGTCGGCGTACGGCATGTCCACGAGCACTGTCAGCGCGTCCCACGTTTCATTCGCGGCGAGCGAGCGCAAGTCTTCGAGCCATTTCGCGCGACGCGGATCGATTCTGCGCGCGTTCGTCGTCGGGACGACGCGTCCAAGCGCATGCGTCGCGACGAGCGCGCGCGCGGGCATGCGTGCGAGCGAAGGACGCGCGTCGCGTACTGAGGAGGACGGTTAGCGTCTAGTCGAAAGCGTTGGAAAGTTGGTATTCAAATCGTCGTCTACTCTACTTGTATCACTTGTTCTTTGCGTTTTCCGCGGCGTCGCGCTCGGCCTGGGCTTCCTCTAAGCCCTCGCAGTACGCCCATACGGTGGAAACTTCGCCGGCGATGACGGCGCGGATAAACGTCGCGCCGAGCACGCCCGGGACGATGTACAACAACGCCGGTTGCGCGGCGTTGAATACGTTCATCACGACAATCGTCGTGACGATGCCCATGACGTAACCAATCGCGACGGCTGGGAAATACTTTGGTACTTTATCCCCTTTCGCGGGCGGCGGCGCCCGAGATGTAGCTTTCGACGCCGAACGGGTCAACGCGCGCTTGGGCGCGGCGTGCGCCGCCACGCGCGCCGCGTCCATGCGTAGAATCATCGCCACGTACAACCCAGGAATGACGATATCGCCTAAACCTAACATACTAAACGGCTTATCCGCACCCGCGATCGCACTCGCCGCGACGCGCGGAAACAACAACTTGATTGGCGCGTCAAACGACCGCGCCACGCTCACCAT
This sequence comes from Ostreococcus mediterraneus, assembly GCA_012295225.1. Classification (NCBI taxonomy): domain Eukaryota; kingdom Viridiplantae; phylum Chlorophyta; class Mamiellophyceae; order Mamiellales; family Bathycoccaceae; genus Ostreococcus; species Ostreococcus mediterraneus. Next base: position 475,594 of record WMKK01000010.1, read on the forward strand.
CACCGGAGTACAAAACACCCAAAACACGTCGTACACAAACAATCCCGCGAGCAATATCGACCCAATCTGCACGCTGTCAATGGTCAAGTACTCTATGCCTTGCAATGAAAACGATAATCCCAGGGCGTTGTTCGCCAACCAGTGCTTCTGGGTTAAATACCAATACGAAAATCCTCCGGCGAGCGCCGTCGCGATCGCCTCCGCCGCCGTGCACTCAGCAACCCAACGCTCTTCGTTGAGCCATTTCACGCGAGGCACGACGAAGAGCGGGTGAGAACGTAAATCTCGACTCAAAAACACGCACTTGTGCACGAGCGGGGTGATGACGGCGGAGATGGCGAATGTACCCAGCACGCCAAAGTACGCGCCGAAGACGACGTCGAGGAGTTCCTTTGGCAGAAACTTAAACGCCAAGAACGCGCCGAATAAGACGCATGAGCCGATGATGGGGAATCTCGCGGCGTCATCGCGGGTCATGACTTCACCCGAACCCTCGCTCGCGGGCCGCACGGAGCGGTAGGCGCCGGCGATGACGGTGAGGGCGGCGACGCAAGCGATGTTCGCGTTGGCATCCACGACGACGAAGAGCGGCGCCAGGGCGAGGGCGAACAACGCGAGGTGCGTGAACGGCGCGGCAATGGCCTCGCACGACACCATGTCGCGATCCGCGGTCATGGCGCCGACGTGAGGAGGCGAGGAATGCCGTGCCGCGACGGGTCTCGGAGCCGCGAAACCAACCGGCGCGCGCTACATCAAAATCAGTATGTTACATCGAGTCTATCGCCTACTCGCGGCGTTCGCGACGCTCGGCGCGTGACTGTCGCGCCGCCTGACGCTCTCAGCGCGCCCCGACGCGGCGTTCGCGCCGGATTCAGCGCGCAACTGCGCCTCTTGCGCCTTGGCCAGCGCGTTCGTCGCCGACCGTCTCGCGTACGCCCACGCGCGCGCGAACGCATCGCCCCCGATCGTACCCACGCGCGCGAATACCTCGGCTAATACGTCGTCTATTTTCCTCTCGCGCGCGCTGATAAAGGGCGCGAGGAAGCGATCGTAGACGTATAGCGCGCCTTGCGTACGCGGGTGCCACAGATACACCGTAAACGCCACCTACGACGCGCGCACGCATGCGTCAGTCGCGTTCGCGCGCGAAACACACACCGCACACGCGATCGACCGCGCGCGCACGCACCTTGCATTCGCGATAGAGCACCACGCGCGCGTCACACACGATATCCAACGCGCGCGCGCTCGCGAGCCAACACGCATTCACCGTCCAAAAGATGCACCACCCGCGCGCGCTCGCGAGCGATTTGTGATCGTGCTCGAGCGTCTTGAACGTCAAATACGCCGGGTAGATACACCCGAGCGCGAGAAGCGCCGCGTTCGTCGCGCTGGCGCCGAGCATCGAGGACGATGGTGACGCCGATGCCGATGGTCGTGTGCGAGAGTGACGCCACGGGCGACGCCATCGACCACCATCGGCGACGCGACGCTCGAGAGCGAGACGCGAGACGCGAATGCCAACGTCTGGCGCGCGCACGGGCTCCACGTCGGCGCCGACGACGGCACAGACGCGCGCATCGAGACGCGCGCATCGAGACGAACAAAAAAACGCTTTTTTTGTGATGAAAAAAACGCCATTCAATGCCACGCGTGACGCGGCGATGTCGTCGTCGACGACGACGTGGGGCCCGTTCGCGCGGTTGAAGACGGCAAAACGCGCGCGCGCGCACCATGACGACGCGTGCGCGGCGTTCGCGCGGGATGCGTACGATGAAGCGGACGCGGCGTTTACGAGAGCGCTTGAGGTGGATCCGAGGTGTCATTTCGCGCTGTGTTCGCGCGCGCTGGCGCGGTTGAGGATGGGCGACGTGCGCGGGGCGTTGAGGGATACGCACATGTGTTTGCGTGAGGCGCCGGAATCGCCCAAGGCGTGGTACCGGCGCGCACAGGCGCTCGAGGCGGATGGACAAATGGCGGAGGCGATGAACGCGTTGGGCGAAGCCGAGCGACGGGACGCGTCGGCGGCGCATCGCCCGCAGCTCGAGCGTGCGATGAGTGATTTACGGAAAAAGATTGAATTGATGAATGATGCTAACGTGCGCGAGTCGGTGGCGCGTAGCGAGGCGAGAAGAGCGATAGATGTGGCGGATGAAGACGCCGACGCCGCGCGGAGACGATTAGCCAAACGCGAAAAATGGGAGGCGAGCGAACGCGCGCGCGCCGATGGGCATCGAGACACCGCGCGCAAGCTTAATTTTGACGAGTCAGATGAGAATGCTGAAATTATTGACGCGACTGAGTACGACGATTGCGCTTCGGTGGACAGTGATGCGAGTGAGACGATGGAGTCGTACGACGCGTTTGGCCGAGCGTTGCGCATTCCGCGCCGAGTGACGAGTTTTTCGAGCGTCGTTCGACGACTGCGTACCTCTGTAGGCGCAAAACATACGACGGATATGATGTGCGAATTACGAAGGTATGGGAATTGTCAGATTGAAATTCCGCACAACCTTGATGCAATTGCAAAACTGAAAGACGTCGCGGATGCCACGGATGCGAGCGGTTTGCCAAGCGTAGTGCTTCCCGCATGGCGTGACGTCACCGAACCATGGCCCGCGACGCTTGCCGACGCGCACCAGAACGTTCAAGATGTTATGTGGTTGCTCGAAACCATCTCTCGCGTTGTCGTTGCCGCTATGTACGACGATGTCGGCATCGAACAGAGCGCATTAGAAGCGGCGCTCGATTCGCCGTTGCGTCACGTAGACGACTCGGCGGTGGACATTTCATCCTCAGCCCTCATGCTTAGCGCAGATGACGATGTATTTAGCAAGTATGGCTGCGAGCACGATGCGCTTGTGCGCGTGGACTGGCTCGAAGACGCCAAGGCTGTGGACGTGGACGCCGACGCCGACGTCGGGGCGTTACTCGAATTCACCGTCGGCGCTTCGCTAGCGCGCCGGCTCGGTGGAGCGTTCATGGTTACCGAAGATTTACACCCGCGAGATCGCGATGGCGACGACGTCGATCCGGTGGAACGCGTTCGTGTAAATCCCGAGCGCTCGCGCGTGGCATTCTTTTTATGCGCTAAAGCGTCGCGAGGAGAATACGAATAGACTTTTGTAACAACGCTTGTGAACGATAAAAATAGCGCCATACATCGCCGCCATGGGCGCATTGACGCCGCCGATCGACGCACACGCGCGTGATGTCCTCGGCATCGCGTCGTCCCTCCGAGTGACCCTGCGCACACTCGACGCGCGTAAAGTCGACGCTCGACGAAGAGCCAGCGAGCGAGAAAGAAGCGCGTTGGACGCGCGCGTCGCAGCCTGGATGCTTCGTCGCCGCAAAGTCATGAAGAAAACGTTGAGTGAAAGCGCTCGCGAAGAATTGCGTGCGCTATTCAACGTCCTCGATTCCGACGGTGGTGGTGAAGTAGAGTTTGAAGAGTTCGCTGAGGCTTGGTCCATGATGGCTGGCGGCGACCGCGCGCGCGACGAAGCGAGACACATCTTTTTCAATACCATCGACATCGATCGGTCGGGCACGATGGATTTCGAAGAGTTTGTCAAACTCATGAATGATTTAGAATACGGCAACGCGTGTTCGGGAGGCGGTGCGTCGGAAATGTTGGCCAACGCTTCGCGAGCGTTGCAAACGCGCAAAGCTGTGAATGATTTCATCACGCAATGGACGCGCATCGGGGCCACGAGCGCGTCGAGTGCGGCAAAGTGACGCAGATACATTTAATTTCGCATCGTTCTCGTTGCGCGCATCGTGCGCGAACACCGCTAGGCGGCGGCGCTGTAGTATCTCGCGCTCGACGTCGGTTGAAAACAATTCCATCGCGCCGTCGTGACGTCACAGTCTGGCGTGATGTCCACTAGCGCGGCGTGCGTCGTCGCGTACGACGATACACGAACAGCATCCGTCACCGCCACGCGCGAGGGCGACATCATCTACCGCGCACGCGTGGCGCACGGCGACGCGGACGAAGCCGACGCGTCTTCGTGGGACGTCGTCGCGCGCGACTCCAGCCCTCAAGGCGCCGCCGTCGTCGCCGTCGCGCTCACCGATGCCGCGCATGGGCGCATCATCGCCTCCGCAAGCGCATCCGGCGATGTCACGTTCTTTCGCGTGTCGCACAGCGACGAAGGGTCGTCGCTCTCGCGCGTGGGCTACGCCGCGACGGGAACGCCGACGGGCGGAGTCGCGTTCGCTCCCGCGGGTTTGCGCGCGTTTCACGCCCCGACGCTCGCGTTCGCGGGCGCAGATGGCGTCTTGCGATTGTTTGCTCCGCGCGATGCGTCCACGGCCACGGCGTGGGAGGAGGTTGGAACGTATGAAGGGAAAACTCCAGGCGCGGCGTTGACGAGCGTGGCGTGGAGGCGCGGCGGAGAAACGAGCGGCGTCATAGATTTCCCCGTGATTGCCACTACGGCGACGTATTCGAGCGACCGTGAGCACAGTATTGCGGTGAATGTATTAGCATACGATGCGACGTACGCGCGATGGAACTTGTTGAAGGAGATACGCGGCGGAAGTTTACCGACGCGCGCAGAGTTGACCGCTCGCGCTCGATGTTCGACGTGGAGCCCGACGACGACGGCGCGAGGGGCGCTAGATTTAGCCATCGTGGCGGGTACACAGTGCGTGATATATGAATTTACAGGGGTTACGGTGAATTCAGTAGAGAGTGCGCGCGAGATTGGGATGTTAGCGCACGACTATGAGGTGAATAACGCGTCCTGGAACGCGAGCGGGAGCGCGCTCGCGACGGCGGCGCGGGACGGCATAGTTCGGTTATGGACGGCAAATCTACAAAGCGGAGCGTGGCAAGAGTACGCAGAAACGAAATAGGACAATGGCGATGAGCTATGATTAACTTATTATATAACAACGACGACATGACAACGTTAGATGATTCTATTCGAGCGCTTTTTCGGCGATTTCGCTCGCCGCGACGAATACGTCGAGCGCATCCTTGGTCTCGTCATCCCCAGCCCCAGCCTCGCGCACGCACGCGTACATCTCTCGCGCACTTTTCACGGCTTGCGTCAGGCTTTCCTTCAACTCGTCCGTGTCCTGAGGCGGGTACACGCCCGCACCAAGGTCCTCCACGCTTTGACGGAACCGGCCGCACGCCTCCACGCACGGCTCGAGCGCCTTTAAATCCGTCGTCTTCTCCTTCACCATGGGCACAATCAGCGCCTTCAACAGCACTAAGCACGCCTTGGCAAATGTCCCGATACTCTTGCCGATCGCCAACTCACTCGCGTCAAAGTCGTCGTCGCAAAAACGTAAATCATCTTCGTCCAGTCCAACGTCATCCGCGCCGCCGAGTTCCTCGAGCTCCTCGAGCTCCGAGCTCACATCCTTCACGAACGTCGCCATGCGCATGAGTTCGCGAGCCACCGCCGCTGAAGCACTTTTCGGCAACGCCTTGAACGCCTCAGTGCTCGCCCAAATCTCACCCACCGCGCGCTTGGTCGCCGCGGACCGACCGTCCCCAGCCTCCGCGCTCGCTCTCGACATCGCGTTACACACCGCCTGCGTCATCCCGCGAGATGCCGCGCGCAATGCGTCGGCGAAACACGTGCCAAACTTATTCATCTCTAACACGGCGGCGCACTCGAGGGTGAAAGCGACGTGAGCGTCGTGTAAGGCGGCGAGGAGCGAGCGAGCGCCCGCGTCGTCGACGTCTTCGCCGTCGTCTCTGAAAAACAAACCCACTGCGCGCGTCATCATGTCATCGTCAGTCTACGGTTCGCGACGTCAATTCGTCAGGGTTACGTTCATGCGTACCTTTCGTGCCTTCGGTATCGATGCGCGCGCACGCGTCAATGCACCCTCGAGTGCTCGCTACGCCAGCCGTCGGCGGCTCCGCTCGAGCTCCATCGTCTTTATCGTCTTCTTTCACCGCCAGCGCAGCGTCGGAATACGCACGACACGCCGCGATTAGTTCTTCGCCGTACGCACTCAACGTCGTCGTCGTCGTCGTCGTCATGAAGGAACGAATAAATGAATGCAAAGATGAAGCGTACGCGACGAAGAGTGAGGCGCTCGCCCGAGCGACGATGAAACATCCGCGAGCCGAATGTCATCCTTCCCCACGAGCAGCACCAACGCGAAAACACATAAAACAAAAAATCATCGCTTCCGTCATGTGCCGGTATAACAATACTACGGTGTCCTTATCATTCGCTCGTCGATTCGCGTTCGCGTCTTCGTCGTTCGCGTCTATTCAAGCTCTCCCCGCCCTCTCCCGCCTCCGCCGCCGCAATCTGACTCGGCGTCAGCTTCGCCACCTTTGGCTTCCCCGCCGCCGCCGTAAACTTCCCTTTGTTCGCCGCAATCACGCGCTCTTGGCGTTCTTCTTCCTCTCGCGCTTTGTTTTCTTCGGCGCGGTCCAACGCCTCGCGAAACGCAATGTACCCCATGCCCCCGGTGCACACCACGAGCAACACCACAGCCACGGCGAACGCCGCAGCGACGACCGGATCGGGCGCGGCGTCGATGCCGACGTCAGAGATCCCTTCCGCGCGCGCCGGCGACGACATATATAGAGATGATGCCGACGCCATGGATGTTATCCACGTCGGGCGCATCGCCTTTTCGCGCGCATCCGTCGCCGTCGCCGCGTCATCGCGCGCGCGCGCCGCGCTCGCGCGAGGCGCGTGCACCGTGGCGCGTCGTCGCGTCGTCGCGCGGCGCGGCGCGCGCGGGACCGTCGACGCCGCGCGCATCATCAGCGTCAGCATCGCCATGGGCGCGTCAGTCTCTGCCGCGCTGCCGCGCCGCCGATGCGTCGACCTCGGTCGGCGCCGGACGCGCGCGCGCGCGGCGATGCGAGCCGCGAACGCGCGCAGCGCATAGAGCGCGGTGCGGCGGCGATGCGGCGGCGACGCGCGGTGCGGCGGCGGCGCGAATCGTCGACGACATCGACGTCGAAATTGTCGGCATCATCATCGCTTTCGCGACGACGACGACGACGCGCGCGACGCGGACGGTCGCGACGCGATGACGATGACGAGGATAACGACGCTGTGCGTTCGAACGCGCGCGCGGACGCACGAGCGGCGGCGCGAGCGCTCGAGACGTACTTTGCTGAAGTGGACGCCGAGACGCTCGTCGAAGAGCCGCATCGAGCCGTCGCGCGCGCGTTCAATGATGGCTTTCATGTGGCCACTGCGCGCGCGCTCGAGCCGCTGTTCGAGGCACCGGATGCGAGAGTGATGCGAGATATTGCGGCGCGTACGCCCTGTCGGTCGGATCCAATGGCGACGATACGGCGATTGGGACGGCGGTCGGTGTGCGGCGAGGCGTCGACGGGCGGGACGCCGAGGAGAACGACGACGGTTGGTGTCGGGCGTCGGCGCGTTTCGGATGCGGCGCATCGCGCGCGATGGAGGAATGATGGCGTGGCGTTGTTGTTTGATGATGATGTGGGCGTTGAGGGCGAGGCCCCGCCGATGGGTGGCGACGCGCTCGACGAAGACGCCGAAATTGAAGCCGACGGCGGCGTGTACGGCATGTTGCTTCGCGCCGCGCGAGACGACCGCGAACGCGTCGAGCTTCCTTCGGCGTACGCGTTGGAAGAAGTGCGTGCGTCGTCGTTTCCGGAACATCCTTGCGCGCGAGACCTCGCGAGGCTTTCTGAAGCGTTTTCGCGAGAAGACAGCCGCGTCGGCGCCGTCGCAAACGCATCGGCGTTGGGCCGAGGTGTCGCGCATGTTTTGCGCGACGAGCGCAGCGAGGCGGTCGGCTACACGTTGACGTACGAGAACACTGCGCCGGCGTGGGAACGCGCGCGTGCGGTAACGCTCCCTCCTCGATTGGCACACGTATACATTCGTCCCGAATGGCGTTCGCGAGGATTGGGCACGGCGTTGACCAAGTGGTGGATGTCGCGCTTCGCGCTCACATGCGCCTACTTCGCCGTGGATGCTCCGAACACAAGTATGCATAGAACGCTCAGCAAGCTCGAGTGTGCGTTGGCGACGACGCGATCGGGACATGAGGCGTCGAGCGTGCACTACGTGTCGACGCGGTGAATAACCGCCAAAGAACGATGACGATGGACATCTCACCGTGCCGAGATGCGCGGCGATGTATCCGCGTCGTGTTTTGCACAATGTACAATACTCGTGTACGCAAATTGTAGATTAACTCTAGGGACAATTTTATGTCGATTTCTTTTGTGACGTTACACTTGAGCTAGGATTCGGCGAGGCGCCCACGAGCGACCACGTCGGTGATGTACTTCCCCGTGCGGCGTGACGCCTCGACGTCGCATCCACCTACGAGTTTCGCGCGAACTTTTGCCGGTATTTTCATCGATGCTTCAACATCAGCTTTGGTGGCTTCTCGGCCGAGAAGCTTTTCCATGTGTTTTCGGCGAATGCCGTTTTCGAGCACGTCTCGCGTCTCGACGCCGCTTTCAATGTTATCCCATTCTATGCGTTCACGAACGTCGTCAAACATGAACTGCAAGACGTGTTGCGTGACATCTAATTCTTGACGCGTGCGTTCTATCACGCCATCGATCTCATCGACGTTGCAACCTTCGATGTCATCCAAATAGACGCCGCATTCGCGAACGCTGACGCGTTCGCCAGTGTGCGCATTCGTAATCACGCACGTTTCGTACAACTGACGAATAGTGTCGCCGCACACCACGCGCGGCATTTGCACCGCATCGCAATCACTCGCGAGCCCATCGCGCACGCCGCGTAATATTTCCAATTTCGCTGCGAGCGCCGCCGCGAACCTGTCCCGCTCCGCCATCTTCTCCCCCATCGGCGCCGCCTCCGATCGCGTCGGCACGTACGCACCGAAATCATCCTTCAATTTTGCCAGCGCGCGTTCTTGCCGTTCTTTCCCACGCCAATCGTACTCGCGTACGCGCGCGCCGGCGACGTAGCCCTCGTCATCTTTCGACAACTCACGCGGCAGCCAGACGTCTGGATTCTTCCCCACGCTCGCCGCGCGCGCCCACATCGCCCTCGCCCCATCCTCCGCGATCTCCCCCAGCGCCGCCGCGAGCACCTCCATCGCCGGATGCGTCGCATCGATCGTCACCGCGCCATCCATCACCGCGTACGTGTCGCTCTCGGCGTCGTAGCGCCCGAAACGCAACTGCACGCACACGCCTCGCGCGCGCAAGCTCCCGCACTGTCTCTGAACGATTTCATCCGCGTGCGCGCGCGCCGGAAGCGCTGGCGCGAGCGGCGCGGCGCGGAATTCGACGTCGTTGACGCGCACGGCGATGACGTCGTGCGCGGTGCGCGAGATGCGCGCGCAGGCGTTGGAGGTCAACGTGAGCCAGGTGCGGTGGCCAATGTCACTCGAACCGTCGGCGCGAACGACGCGCGCGGGTTTGCGCGCGTCGGGGGCGAGCGCGATGACGCGCGCGGGCGTCGGAGACGATGACGGCGACGGCGACAGCGCGGTGGACGATGTGAACGTGACGGTGACGACGACGTCGGGGAGCATGGCGAGGAGTGCGGGTGTGGTTTTGTGTGTGTGCGTTTTTTTCTGGCGTTTTTTTGGTGTCTTTGACTGAAACGTAAGTTACACACGCTGAGCGACTGCGTAGGCTTCGAGGACGACGTCGGCGGTGACATCGGCATCGATGCCACACGCGTGGACGGGGATGGAATCGATGAGGAACGGGGCGTCGATTCCGGCGGACTCGCGCGCAGCGCTGAGCAGGGCGTTGAATAACTTTTCGGGGGCTCTGGCCGAGGTCTTCGCGACACGGTACATGCGACAATGCGCGAGGTCACGCACGGTCAATCCGGCTTCGTCGAGGCGATGAATGACATTTTCAAACATCTCAACGATGCCACCGTCGTCGGGAGTGCGCGTGGCGACGACGCATCGCATGAATTTTGAAGCGCGATACACGCTCGCCGATTCCGTAGAGTCTGAACTTTGACGTTCTCCGCCGCGTGTACGCGAAAACACGTTACATGCGTCGTCGTCGTCGTCGTCGTCGTCGTCGGTGTCACCACCTGGACCGTTTCCGTCGATCATGACGGGCAAAATTTCGCACGACGCGCGCTTCGGTAAATCTCCAGCGCGGATATACACCCTCAACGGTTTCCAGGAAAACGCTCGCACGCTCGAGGAAAAGAGCGCATCGAGAGCGTCTCTCGCGACGATAAGCGCATTCGTCTTCTCCTCGATATCCTTTACGTTTGAGTACACCGTGACTGAAATCGCGCGCGCATCAAGTGGCGCACCAGCGATGAGCGATACAGATACGGCGTGATGCGCCGCTCGCAAGCTCTGCGCTTCAATTCCAGCCGCGAGCTCGAGCGTCGACGGCTCCATCCCAATCTGCCCGGCGACGTAGGTCAATCCTCCGACACTCACAGCTTGACCGTATGGTCCAATGCATGCTGGCGCCCACGACGAAATCGATTGCACGTGCAAAGAACGACGGGGAGCGTCGCTCGTGTCGACGACGCAATCGACGTAGACTCTCGTCCCAGATGGCGCCGACGTCACGCACGCTCGAGCGCTCGGCTCGCTCGAAGGCATGTACTTGGCATACACGGCGTTCACCTTAGCAAATTGCGACATGTCGTCTAACGCTACCGATGTCATCGCGATGCGGTTCCATGCGTCGCGCGACGATGCGCCGAATTCGCTTTCAAGCGCCGACCCCATGCGTTGGAAAATCGCTTCGGCGCACGTCGCGTGGTCAACCGTCGACGTCACCGCGCTAAAGCTCATGCTATACATACGCGCCGAGGTGTTGATGGCGAACTTGAATGTTACCAAAACATCTAAATCGTCCACGCGCACGACGCTCGCTGAGCCGGAATTGTCTGACTCAATTTCAGTAAACGTAAACGTCGGTCGAGCCGTCGCCGCTTCATCCACGCTCACGTCGCTCTCGTCGCCATCCTCCACCCAAATCACGCGCCCAGGGGCGACATCTTCCGCACCCGGTTTCAATACCACGTCGAATTCATCGACGACCAAGTGACCGCTCGGCGCGAACGCGTCGCTTGACGTCTTTTCCACGCGCGTCTTCGTCAACGCCAGCCGCCCTCGCGCGTACAAAGGACAATCCACCACGAGCGTCTCAAACTCCCCACCTTCACCAGCGCAGTGCGAGCCGTATAACTCCTCAACGCGAATCAGCGTCTCCGAAACGTCCGCGATCGACTTCCCGAGGTGCGCTTCTGGCGACAGTCCCATCGCCGCGACTTTGACCAAACGCGCGTCGATACCGCTACTCACGACGCGTTCCAGCACCTCACGTTGCGGCATTCGCCACAACGGCGCTAGTGACGTCAATCCCAATTCCGCACACACGTGCTCGACTCGTAAGCGTTGATAATCGCTCAAAATTGCGCCCGAACACACCGCGTTGAGCCGCGGCTCGCGGCGTCGCGCCGCTCGCAACAACGCGCGTAAATCCTCCACCTCATCCGCGTCGTTCGCCTCATACGCCATCGACGTCGACACCGACGACCCACGAAGTCGTCTGCGGTAGACATTCTTCCCCGTCAGCGCCCCGAGCGCGTCCACGCATCGATGTCCGACGGTTTGAAAGCAATGCGAATCGAGCTCATCGACTGCATCCGCGCTCGGACACACGTTCGCATAGCACACCACCTCGGCATCCGCGCGCGATTGCGTGAGCATCGCCGCCAGCGTGCCATCCTTGCCCCCAGACGTGAGCGCGCACGCGTAATACACCATCGCGCGGCGCGGTGCGAAGCGATGTGACGATGGATGACGTGTGCACTTTATCTCTTCGCGTCACTCTCTCGCGCGCGCACGTCGACGACCACGCCGCGGACGCACGCACGACGACGACTGGGATGATGCATGCGAGCGCTTCGATGATTGCGGCGCCGTCGGCGACGGCGAATGCGTCGACGACGACGACAAAGGCGACGAAGATGACGACGATAAAGTGCGCATCGAAACACGAGCACGAACACCGCCGCTGTCGCGCGCGCGTCGTCGCGCACGCGTCGCGCGCGGACGGCGAGGAGTCGGCGTCGAATGACGCGCGCGCGGTGACGCGCCGCGTGACGCTGGGACTCGCGGCGAGCGTGGCGGCGATGATGGGTTCGTCCGCGCGCGCGGCTGAGGACGAGGTCGTCGCGGCCGCGGCGTCGGATGACGCCGTCGCCGAGGCTGTCGTCGCCGCGCCCGTCGAGCCAGTGGTTCCGCAAGGGACGTCTGATGCGTTGTCGGCGTATGATCAAATGACGCGCACTGGGGGGAACTCGTCCACGGCGAAGGCGCTCGTGGCGAAGGGGTCGGGTTCGAGCTCGCGGGTTAGCGCGACAAAGAAATCTTCCGATGACGAAGGCTCTGGACCACCGTTCGCGGCTATTCCGGTCGTTCTCGGTCTCGGTGGATTCGCTGCGTTCAAGGCGTTGAGCGGTGGTGGATCGAACGAGGATGACGACGACGACGTCGTGACCGCGGCGACGCAGGTGATGAAGAAGCCGACGCCTCCGGCGCCCAAGGTTGAAATGCCGAAGATCGAACCGCCCAAGGTTGAAATGCCCAAGTTTGAAATGCCTAAGATCGGTGAAAAGAAGCCGTTGCCGCCGGATGCGGTGCGACCGAATTTCCCGAGCCGCGCGGATGCGAGCTGGAACCAACCCGAAGAGGAGGACGACGAAGAGGAATCTGAGGAAGAAGTTGCCAAGGCAGAAGCTAAGGAAGCCGCGAAGGCAGAAGCCAAGGAAAAGGCTGATGATTTCGCAGCGGCGATGAAGGAAAAGGCGGCGCAAGCCGCGGCGTTGGCTGCCGAAAAAGCAAAGTTCGCCGCGGCGCAGCTTGAAGAAAAGCGCGCGGCGCAAGCCGCGGCGCAAGCCGAACGCGATCGCAGCTCCGAAGAGCGTGATGCGGCGGAACGCAAGAAGAGAGAAAAGCAGCTCATTGAAGAAGAGCGTGAGCGCATTAAGGCTGAAAAGGCGGCTCGTGCCGAAGAGCAACGTATTGAACGCGAAGCCGCACGCGAGCGCCGCGAACAAGAAAAGGCTGAACTCGCCGAAGAGCGCGCCCGAGAGAAGGAGGCTCGTGCTGCGCAGCGTGCGGCTGAGAAGGAAGCCAAGGCTGTTTCGCGGTCCGTCATCAAGAAGGCTGACGAACCTGCGGCTGCAGCGCCATCTTTTACTGGTTTCTTCTCTAAGAGTGTCGACACCGATGATGAACCCGTCGTCGCTCGCACGCAAATGATCAAGGCTCCGGTCGTGGCTCGTACTCAATTCATGAGCAAGCCCGAACCCACGGAGACGAAGAAAATCGCAAAACCCGCTGTGGCACGCGCGTCGTCGGGTGAAGCGACTCTTCCGCCAAACTTCCCCACGGTCGCTGACTTGCAAGGTTTGGGTCCTGACGAAAAGCTCGCGTTGGCTGACGAGGCCGAAGCGTTCGCCGAACGTTTGGTTCGCAAGGCTGAAGCAGCTGAGAAGTTTGCCACCGGCCCGATTGTTGGTTTGTTGTTCTTCTTGAAGTCGGGTGCGGAAAAGCAAGCCGTTCGCGCGCGCGAAACCGCGGATCTTGCCGAAGCTGAAGCGAGCAGAGTTCGTTCGGCCGCTACCAGCGGCAGTAATGGCGCATTGATCGGTGGTATCGCGGCTCTCGTCGTCGTTGGAGGTGCGGCGGCCGTCGTATTGGGTAACGGCGTATCTCTTCCGTCTTTCGAAGGCGGCGCATCGACTTCATCTTCAACGGTGAAGATTACCAAGGCGAACCCGCGCGCCAAGGCGACGTCGCCGATGTTCCAGGGCTCTTCTCAAAAGGCCCCGGCTCTTCGCGATGTTGAAGCCATGCAAGCCATGGAGAAGGTTGCGAACGGTGAGATGGATGCGAGCTCGTTGTACGACGCAATGCGCCGATAATCAGCGTACGTTGAAACGTGCGCAAAGATGAAAGAACGTGCGTCGGCGAACATTCAGCCATGCTCAAACACGAACACTACTGGTACCGGTTCTCTCGCTTGATTTTTTCTAAACATTTATTACAACGCTCTATTTTGCTGCAGAATTTGTAATTGAAGGCGAGACGTGTCTAAATCAATCTCCTTCTACAGAGCGCACGCGAATAATTGTGCTATTTCGCGCGTGAGCACAGGTGTACATGGGATGTGTGTGGTATTAAGGCGTCATCCCTGTTGGTTCATTCTACTCGCGGCGGCTCGGCTTCGCATATCAGCCGCAAACGCGGCGATAATAGCATCGCCCAAACCATCCTGCACTAAAAATTCTTGTGAGTCGATCCCGCCGCTATCATCGCCGTCAAATAGGCACCATATATTTTCAACCACGCTTCGCACGTCTTGCAGATGCTCGACGTCGCTCTGAATACCAAACGTCTTGACGAGCGCGCGCACGACTTCATCCTTCTCTAGCGACCCAGATCCGTCTTCATCCCAATACTGGAACCATTTGAATTTCTCAGTCACGTGAGGAACATTTCGGTAATCGCGCATTCGGCCGGAATAGTGCTTTGATACGTACTCGAGTAATCCTCCGGGCGTGGCTACGAGCGCCTCCTTGGTCACAAAGCCTTCGCCGAGCGCGTCCCAGCGTTCCCAAATCTTTGGCAAATCATGCGCAAACTTTCTCCAATCGATTGGTAACTGCGCTCGAATTATAGAAAGCACCTCGGATTCGCTCAACTTGCCTTGCCCGTTAAAGTCGCACAACCTAAACCATTCGCTCGCGTCTTCGTTTGGAAAAGGCACCCCGCGCGTGCCCGCGCACGTCGTCCTACAGATGGGACAACTCGCCCCGACTACGGCTAACATTCCTCGCGCGCAGCGCTCGTGCAAGAAATGCGCACACGTGCGTCGATCATTTTCATCCACAAACACCGCCGTGCGTTCCTTACACAGCGGTTCAAAGCAAATCGAACACTCCTGATGCTCCTCGCTCACGTGCAACGTCTCGCCCTCATCGCCCCCATCCTCGACGTCATCCTCCCACCACACGCCATCCATCGACCGCCGATTCGCCCGACGTCTCTCCTCCTTGGCCAAAATCGTCGCCGTGGCGTCCGCGCGCGAGCGCGAGCGCCCTTTCGGGTTGTATACTCCCGGAATCGCCGGCGCGAAGTGCTGCCGCTGTTGCACGGAATTCGCATTCGCCGTGTCCGTGGGCACGCGTAACGCGTTCCCCATCGTCAACGTCGTCGCGCAGCGATGCAAAGACCGTAGGGCTGTCGGCCAGCGGCGCCGGCGCGCGTCGAGCGGTCGCGCGCGCGCGTGTGTGGGGCGAGAGAGCGACGATTCATCCAACGGTCCGAGTCGCGTGACGCCACCAATGTAAGAATTCACCCAGGGGAAACCTCTTCACACCCGCGCGTTCATCGCCGCACACCGCCGCCGTCGCCGATCGCGCGCGACCGAGCGCACATCGCACGCACGCACATCGTTGTCTGCGCGCATTTACGCCTCGAGCACACGGCACGCGAGGGCGCACGGGCGACGTTTCGGCGTTTGAGCTCGCGCGTGGATTGATTTCATTCAAAAGCATCGAGTTCTCGTGCGCGGCTCGCGATGTCGTTTCGTCCGGGGAGTAAGGCGGATAGCCGTAAGAAGGGGTTTAAGAAGGCGATCGATGCGGATGAGGCGCGTCGGAAGCGTGAAGGTGCGTGCGAGTGCTACGCTTGGGTGTTCGTTTCGCGTCGGGGAAGGATCTGTGGCGCGGCGTAGGCGGCGCGCGCGCGGGGGGAGGCGCGGGCGCGGGTGTGTTTGTCTCGGGTGTGTGAAACTAACGCGTGGTGTGGTGTTTACGTGCTTAGATAACATGATTCAGATTCGTAAGGATAAGCGTGAAGAGGCTATGTTGAAGAAGCGACGGTGCGTGTGGTCAAAACATTGAGATTTCGCCGTCGAGCGCGAAGACGATGTGCATGATTTGTAACGCACGGAGTAGAGCGCGTGCGTGTGTACTGACGTGATTGTGTGTCGTGGCATTTTCACCAAACCATAGGGATGGCGCTGGGGGTAGCGCGCTTTCGGACTCGTCTGCCATGACGGGTGGTTCCCCGGGCGGGGGTTCGATGCAGAGCAAGCTCGCGCAGTTACCACAGATGTTTGAAGCGTTGAAAAACCCGGATCCGAACGTACAACTCGAAAGTACGATTGCTTTCCGCAAGTTGCTTTCGATTGAACGCTCTCCGCCTATTGATGAAGTGATTGCCACCGGCGCGACGCCGTATTTTGTCGAGTTTTTGAAGCGTGAAGATTTCCCAAAGTTGCAGTTTGAAGCCGCTTGGGCGTTGACAAATATCGCGTCTGGTACGAGTGAACACACGGCGATCGTCATTGACCACGGTGCTGTGCCGATTTTCGTTCTTTTGTTGGGCTCTGAAAACCCGGATGTTCGCGAGCAAGCTGTGTGGGCGCTCGGTAACATTGCCGGCGACTCGCCTCGTTGCCGTGACATGGTATTGCACGCCAATGCTCTCAATCCGCTTCTCATGCAACTCAACGCCGAAGCGAAGATTCAGATGTTACGTAACGCCACGTGGACGTTGTCCAACTTTTGCCGCGGTAAGCCGCAGCCTGAATTTAGCCTTTTGCGCGCGGCGCTTCCCGCCCTCGCGCGCTTGGTCCATTCCAATGATGAGGAAGTGC
The DNA here is from genome assembly GCA_012295225.1 of Ostreococcus mediterraneus. Taxonomy (NCBI): domain Eukaryota; kingdom Viridiplantae; phylum Chlorophyta; class Mamiellophyceae; order Mamiellales; family Bathycoccaceae; genus Ostreococcus; species Ostreococcus mediterraneus. The sequence continues at coordinate 492,224 of WMKK01000010.1, forward strand.
TTACCGATGCATGCTGGGCTCTTTCCTACCTTAGCGACGGCACGAACGATAAGATCCAAGCCGTCATCGAAGCTGGTGTGTGCCGCCGATTGGTTGAACTCTTGTCGAGCAATCATCCAAGCGTGTTGATTCCGGCGCTCCGCACGGTTGGTAACATCGTCACTGGCGATGATTATCAGACGCAAATCATTATCAACTGTGGTGCGTTGAAGTCTTTGCTTGGATTGCTTCAAGGAGATTACAAGAAGAGCATCAAGAAGGAGGCGTGCTGGACGATTTCTAATATCACCGCCGGTAACAAGGATCAAATTCAAGGAATTATTGAAGAGTCCATCGTTCCTCCGCTGGTGCATTTGCTCGCCAATGCTGAATTTGACATCAAGAAGGAAGCGGCGTGGGCAATCTCGAACGCCACGAGCGGTGGTACGCACCAGCAAATCAAATTTTTGGTGAGCATGGGTTGCATCAGGCCGTTGTGCGATTTGATCAGCTGCAGCGACGCGCGAATTGTTACCGTCGCGTTGGAAGGCTTAGAAAATATTCTCAAGGTTGGCGAAGCTGACCGTGGCAGTGAAGACGCCCCGAATGTGTATGCTCAAGAAATCGATGAAGCTGACGGCTTGGAGAAGATTGAGGGTTTGCAAAACCACACAAACAACGACATCTACGAAAAGGCTATGCGCATTTTGGAGACGTACTTTGGGTTAGAAGACGATGACGCACAAGACTTGCTTCCGGAGGTGCAAGGTAACCAATTCGCGTTCGGCGCGGCAGCTCCTACGGGCGGGTTTCAGTTTTAGACTGCATTAATATGTTGGACACACACACATGTACACGTGCCGCGTTGCGGTTTACCAAACGCGCGACGCAGATGTATATGTTTAGGCACTCGCGATCATCGCGCCTTTAAACGGCGCGTGGCGCGTGTAATGAACACAATGATAACATCGATACCATCGAAATCATCGCACTCGGCGCGTTCGCGTGTTTGTATGCGAGTCAGGCGAGCGCTGTACTACAGCTAAATGCAGCGGCTGCAGACGGAGGAGGGGAAGTAAACACCATCTTCTTTCAAAAGCCTTCATACTTGCGCGCGCGCATCGCGTCTCGTGATCGCGCCGTCGCMCAGTATGACGCATACCGATGCATTGCTTTGCGTGCGCCGTCGCGTCGGCGTCCTCGTCGCCGTCTTCGTCGCGTACGCGTGTCTATTTGCCGCCGTCGCTCGCGCTGATGACGCAGCCGTGCGTTGGCAGCTCACGACGCTTCGGTCGGTGACGACGTCGGCGACGACGGATGGTGGGTACGCGCGCGAGGTGTCGTTCACGATCACGGCGCTCGACCTCACGTACGACGTTCGGGCGTCGATCAACGAGGGGTTGGTTGGTGTGAACTTTAGCGCAAAGCGACAGCTGTCGCCCGAGCGCCGGCGTCGGTTGTTAAGCGCGTCGAGCGACGTGGAGGTCACCGAGATTGCGAACGATGCGTTTGAGGTTGTGCATGAGAACGCGCCTCGTTCGTTGACGCGCTGTCAATATTCGGGCGTCGTGGAGAACGTGGCGGCGAAGACGTCTGTGGTTGCGGCGTTGTGCGACAATTTCATCAAAGGCCAAATCATCGTGCCAAATGCCAGTCTCGCGTTCGCGCAAGTGAGCGAGGCAGACGCTGGGGCGTACCTCGCATCAGCGACGTTGCCTGCGGGTCTGGATCCGTTGGAATACGTGGTGTTGAATGTGACCACATTTGAGACACACCGCGGTGGCGCCATCGATACGCCTCGCGTTGTTGGTGCTGACGCCCTGAAATTCAAGGACTTGGACGGGAATGTCGTGGACGCCTCTCGTGTCAAGCAGTCATCACCGCCGGCGACGCCGGTAAGCGGGCGTAAGCTTCTCGTGAGCTCTGCACCGCGCTATTTGGAAGTTATTGCAGTRAATGACAAAGCGCGCTGCGACCAATTTTATGGAGACGTCAACGCTCTTGAGGCTGACACTCTGTTCGTGATCAATGTTGTCAACTCCGTGTACTCGAGCGCGTTCTCGCCCACTATCTCTATCATTTTACGTGACATCATCTCGTTCACGACGACAGACCCTTACGTTTTAAACTGGTCCACTTACGAAGGGGAAGAATCTGCGGACGAGATATTGACTGACATCAATGAATGGCGAGCGTTAAACTATGACGCATTGACATCACACGATGTCATGCACTTATTCTCTGGATTGGATTTCGACGGAGGTACGATTGGCTTGGCACGACAGTACCGCTCAAGGGTGTCAAGTAGCGCATGCGATGAAGGTCAGTATTGCTCGTCTGTTGGATTGGATTACTGTGCGGTGGATGACGGCGGAAATATTATTGGGTGCTGCTTGTGGGCGACGTCAATTTCACAAGTTTGGGCAACGAGTTCACAGCGCGACGCGATAACAGTTGCACACGAAATCGGTCACCAACTTGGGTTTTCTCACGACTACGACGACAGCGATGGGTGTGCCGAATCGGGAGATATCATGGCTTGGCAGAGTACCTACGAAGTCGAAGTTGATTGGAGTTCGTGTACGAATGCAGAATACTTGGCGAAAATTGATAGCGCCTATCACACGTGCTTGCTCGCCGCGGACACGACGGCAACGTCGGTGTGCGGCAACGGCATCGTCGAGGCTGGCGAAGAATGTGACTGCCCCGATAAKGACTGCACGTGCTACGACAACTGCTGCGACGGCGCGACGTGCAGGTTACTTTCAAACTCGACGTGGTCTGCGGAATGTTCGGCTGTCGACGGCTGCTGCGACGAAACGACGTGCACAATTAAGGCTGCGAACACCGTGTGTCGCGCTGCGGAAAGCGYGTGCGACACGCAAGAAGTGTGCGATGGCACTTTCAAGTCGTGCCCTGCTGACTCATACCTTGCGTACGGCACGGCGTGTACCGATGCCAATGGTGACCGAGGCTCGTGCTGGAACAACGAGTGCCGCAATCGTGACTTCCAATGTCAGCGCGTAAGTGAAGGAACTCTCTTCGGTGGCGCTCGAGCAAGTACTACATGTTCTGCGACCTACAGTGTCGGGCTGTCTACGTCGTGTTCATCAGGCAATCAAGATTGGTTCTGCTTTGGCGCTGACAACTCGTGTAGCGCGTCGGAGTATTCGGTTTCGGGCTTGGATGCTCCTCTCGGCTTTCCGTGCAGCACCGCGGTTTCGGGCGTGTATCCGAGCGTTTGCGATAACGATGGCGCGTGCGTGTCGTTAAGTTCCGTCATGCCGACCCACGTCGCACCGTTAGCTGAATCCTCGAGCCAACGCCAGCGGACGTGTGAACCGTCGTCGAGTACGTCGCTCATGCGCTTCGGCACTTTTATTTTGTCCTTGTCTTTCGCGACGTTGATTGCGATTTTCATCTAATTCCTTACCGGTACAAGTATTAATTGTATTTGCTGCGATATGTGCAAATGCGTTAGAATGCTATAGTGTTGTTGTATTATCATGCACAGGAATGACTCGACGCCTACTTCTACTTGATCGCTATTGGAGCGCGTCGTTTCAGAGCTTTACGGAAACGCTCAACGCGTCCTTTTGCGATTCCCAATTCTCATTCCATACTTGATCGTACTCGAACATCGCCTCTATCAATCGCGTGTCATAACGTCCGGCCGCGCTGTCTACGTACTCTAACCAACCAGGCGCACCTGGATATATCACGTTATCAGCCACGACGGTTGTCCCGCGAACGACGACGCCCGCGTCCTCGTAAAGTTTCAAGTCTGGTAAATACCTCTCTTTGGCGTGATCGAGAAATAGAACATCCACCCCCACGCCCGCGCCCTGCCCGATGACGCCTTCTACGAAATCTTTCACGGTCCCAACCGCTGCGCTTCCCGCCGCGGTGACGACGGTGACTTTATCGCTCAACGAAGCGAAATCCAAAGCCCAACGCGCGACGTCGGCGTGCCTGGGCTCAAACTCAATGCACATCATGCGCCCACCGTCGCGCAGGCCCGAGGCGGTTGAAATCGCAGAGTAGCCTAAAAACGTCCCGATTTCAACCACGGTCATCGGATCTCGCGCGCGCAAGACTTCGGCGTACTTGGCTGTCTTTTCGTTCCCGAGCGAGTATTGTGGATAGTACTCTCGCCACAGGTCGTACGCTTTAAGCACGCTCGCGGGATCGCCCCGCGTCGCGTTCGCCTCGACGAAAGGGATGATATCACTCGGCTTACTGTACGGCCATTTGGCGTAAAAGTCGCCGGAATCGATGGGCGCGGCGCGCGAGGCGCGCGGTCCCGCGAAGGCGAACGCCGCGAGCCCTACGACGTCGAGCGTAAAGTCTCGACGACGGAGCGCTCGCGAAGGTTGACAGGCGGACTCGCGAGCGTTCGATGTGGAGCACTGCGACGCCGCCACGGGTGTCGTCGCCGCGGCGGAGGTGCGCATAGATGAGTATACGATCGCGACGACTTTTGGAGGCGTTTGGCTATCACACGCGTCTTTTCACGTCGCGCGCGCGGTCGAGCTAAAGACCAATCCAATACGACCGACCATTGACGTTGTGTATAGGGCCGTGCGTGGGTGACTCAAGGAGCCATTCATACCACATTTTATGCGCATCGACGCGGCGCCAGAGATGGAGTGCGATGCGCTCGCCCGAGCGCGCGAGCACCGGCTCGCGAATGGGAAAGTACATCGGGAACCAGCTAAACATGGGCTCTCCCGTCGGACCCAATGTGTGATTGTGCGGATGAATGCTACATCGCACGGTGCCCGACTGGCCCGAGTATAACAACGCGTCGAAGTACCCCGCGAAGCCGTGAATCGTGGCGCTATGCGTGGTTTCAAAATCAACCGTGACGTAGCGTTCGTTGCTCGGCATTTGCTTGTTTGGATGCGAAAACGTCCACACGCTTTTGGGCTCGGCGATGCGATGCACGCGATGAAACTGCACGACGTATGGCGTTTCCATGTGTTCACGATCTTTATATACCTTCGCGCCGGTGTGCAACTTGGCTGCGGTCACGGGCGCGACGAAGGATTCGTACTCAGCCGGAATGCTCACGCCGCCCTCCTTGAGCATCCACATCGCCCCATCCAAGCATTCCGGGCTCAATTCGTTGTCACCAAAGCTACCTAACAACTCACTGACTATGATATCTGCTTTGACATCACCTAAGTTGCTCGAGCGCATGTCGCCCGGGCACACGAATACTTTTCCGCGCCATTCGTCGCTTTGCGCGAGATGTTGCAGCGTGACGACGGCGTTTGGATTCTTTTCAATCGCATACACGATTATATTTCGCCGCGCCGCATTCGCCGCACGAAGCGAAGCGCGCACTAAAGGCCCGCGTCCGGCGCCGACAACCATGACGACTGCGTCGTCGCCTTCTCGAACGCCATCGAGGAGCGCAAGACGCACCGCTTCTTCGTATTGGTTGTACTTGCTCGCGTCCTTCTCAAACGTTTCATACGTCACGCTCTCCAAGTTATCCATCAACGGCTGCAGCGGGGCTTGTAAATAGTCTCTATACGGTATCTCAATGAGCGCCTGCTCGGTGAGCGCGTCGATACCGCGGAACAAGTATACGAGATACTCCCAATACAATCGCATCGGATGCGCATCCGCATCCGCGACGCGCGACGCGTCACCCTCCACGTCGCGCGGCGCTATGCAACGCAGTCGCTCAAAATCTCTGGATGATGAATCGATATCACTCAAAATAACCTGCACGTTACGCGTGAACATCTCTCGAATGAACGCCTGAGTCTCCTTTGGCAATACGGGAAATCCTCGAGCGTTCGTCCTAAACGCGTCCACGCGCAGCACCACCGCCCCCACGCGCTCACCAATCCACCGCCGCCAAGTCCCATGCACGACATCGCCACCACCAACCTCCAAAAGCGCGTACACGTTCGCATCGTGCTCGCACGCAGACATGAACGCCGCCCATTCCACGTAAGACGTTTCGCAACTCGACGCCGACGTACGCGCGCCGTCTTCGTCCTCGAGCGTCTCATCATCCACGCGAACCCTCGCCCACACCTTGGTGTGCGTCAACATCCCCAAACTCCCACTCACAATGTTTGCGTACCTCACATTCGCCGCTCGATGACGCGCATCGAGGCTAAACGTCACCGCGTTTGCGCCCACGTGCGCCGCCCACGCGAGCTCGCGTCTCGCGCCCGCCTCTTCGCCACCCATAACCACGTCGCGCTGCGTCGCCCGCGACAGGCGCATCACCACTCGCGCGCTCCACGTCGCGCTGTCCAAGCACCCATCGCTGTGCATCGACGGCGATGCGGCGTACGCGCCCGGGGCGACGGAAAGCTTGGAGAAATCATCAATCGTCACTGGAACGAGCACGAAATCAAACGCCCGCGACACCGCGCGCGCGACGGCATCGTTCGGCGTCGCGCGCTCGACGACATCATCGTACGATTCGACGCCAACGTACGCGGCGTCGGCGAGATCGGTGCGCGCACCGAGGGGCATTCGCGACGAATGCGCGCGCGGCAGTGAGTGACGCAACACGTGATGGCATCATCGTCTGTCGCGTCTGTCGCGTCGCCGTCGGCGCCGTCGCTCGCGTCCGCGCGCGTCTGGCGCCGCGACAGTCGCCGCGGCGCCGTTCTCGCGCGCGCGCAGGCGCCGAACGACGTCGCGTCGCTCGTCACGCTCGACCGCGCGTTGAAGCAAATCGCGGACGACCGCAAAAAAAACACACACGCCGCCGCCTCGTGGATCGACGTCGCGGGCGCGCGCGTGCGCCTTCCGCGCGGTCGTCCTTGGGGATTCGTGCACTTTGTCGGCGGCGCCGTGCTCGGGGCGTACCCGGACGTGGCGTATGATTCTTTGCTGTCGCGCGTCGCTGACGCGTGCGACGTCGTCGTCGTCGCGACGCCGTTTGAGCTCGGTACCGATCACGAGGCGATCGCCGAGGACGTGAAAGCGATGTATTCGCGCGCGCGCGTCGAGATCTGCGCGCGGGAGATGTTAGATGTGCGCGCGGCGCCGACGTTTCGCGTGGGGCATTCGTTGGGGTGTAAAGTGTTGGCGTTGTTGGCGTGCGAGGACGAGGACGCGAACGCCGACGTCGTGGATGTGGACGCCGCGAGTGGGGCGATATCGATGGCGTCGTCGAGTAAGGATGACGTGACGCAGGGATATTTTTTTGTGGCATTTAATAACGCCAGCGCGAGTGATTCGGTGATGTTGATTGAAAAGTTTGCGCGCGAGTTGTTGAAGAATCGAGCCGGCGGAGGAGACAACGCGGCGGCGTTTGATTTTCTAAAGACGTTGCCGTCGATAGCGTCGTTCGCGGAACGCGCGGCGAAAGCTGCGGGGTTTGATTTTAAGCCTTCGCCCGAGGACACGCTCGAGCGCGTGCGTAGAAAGTTTTCGGCGAGAAAGACGCGAATGTTAAAGTTTACCGACGACGAGCTGGATCAAAACGAAGCGCTGGTCGCGGCTTTGCGAGCGCGGTTTGAAGTTTACCCTGGCACGGTGGATACGCAAGAAATTGAAGGCAATCATCTCACGCCGGTATTTTTCACCCTCGAAGGCATGAAATTGTCGCCAGCGCTCGAGCGCGTCGTTGGAGATTTCTCGCTCGGCGATGCCAAAGGCGTCAACCGACTCGCCGACGCGCTCGTCTCTTGGATTCGGGAGAGATAAATTCGTTTCAAAGAATCAAACAATCACATTCATTACACATTCTGTACCGGTAGGTAGGTAGATTTTATAGTTTTACAGTCACGCGCATACATCATTCTTTCGCATCTGGTTCGTCATCGTCGTCGTCATCGTCGTCGGCGAGCGGCTCAATAGCCGACGCGGTGGTCGCCGGCAGCTGACACACAAAAGACACATCCGCGCCCCCATCCGCGATCGCGCGTGCGAGTAACGCGTCATTCGTCGTCTTCGACGCGTCATTCAACCAATGCTCGGGCGCGTTCGCGCCTTCACGCGCTTGGATTCGATCGGCGGTGTCGCAACGCGTCTCCTTGACGTATGAAAACAAGTCTCGCAATTCGCCCTGCGTAAACGACGCACCGCCGCCCGACGCGCCCCCGCCGCTGGCGTTGCTCGTCGATTTAAACCCCAACGTTCGCGCCAACGCACCCTTGAGCTCTTGGCGTTGAAATAAACGCTCCTCCATCGTGCCGGTGGATAACAATCGATAGATGGAGACGGGTTTCGATTGCCCGTCGCGCCACACGCGCGCCGTCGCTTGCAAGTCGTTGGCCGGATTCCAATCAGAATCCACGAGCACGAGTCGATTAGCGCCAATCAAGTTCAATCCAGTACCACCGGCTTTGGTGGAGAGGAGTAAGATTTTGCCGCTGGCGTTGAACGACTTGACGATTTGCGAGCGCTGATTGGCGGGCACGGAGCCTTGAAGGCGAGCGCAATGGAGACCTTCGTCAGCGCACACGCGAGCGATGACGTCGAGCGTGGTTGTGAATCCAGACACGACAACGATGCGTTCATCCTCGGTGAGCGCGCGGAACATGGACCGAAGCACGAGGAGCTTGCTCGACGCGTCGATGTCGAATTCATCGGACGCTTCCACCAAAGACGCGGCGTTGCACAACTTTTGCAAGTTCTGAATGACGCCGAGCACCGACGTTGGCGCTTCGGCGTCGCTCTTACCGCACCGCCCGAGCATTGATTGCAAAGACTTTTGTTTCAACGCACGTATGTACATGTCTTCTTGTGTCGGCGTAAGACGGATAAACACGACGTACTCCGTCTTTGGCGGCAATAAACTGGCGTTGATTTCGTCAGCCTTTCGCGCGTGAATGAAACCCTGCGTGAGACGACCGAGCTCAGCGCGTCGCGCCGCACCGATGCGTTTTTCTTCTTCGCTCGCGCCTCGTTCGCCCGCCTTGCCGATGGGCGCGGCGTAAATTTTGCGAAACGATGTCAAGTCGCCCATCAACCCTGGGCACGCGAAATCCATCACCGCAAAAAACTCATCCAAGTCATTCTGTACAGGTGTCCCCGTGAGTAACACGCGACGCGTGCAGTTCAACATCGTGAGTGCCACAGCGCCCTTGGTCGCGTTCGTCGCATTTTTCAACCGATGTGCCTCGTCGCAAATGAGCAAATCCACCGACGCGCGCGCCAACGCGTCCGCGTGCGCTCGCAACGTTTCATAGCTTGTAATCAGCACGCTACGTCGGCGTTGGCTCGGAAGCGCCCAGGTTTGGAACATCTCGCGCGCTTGTTTGTCACCGCCTTCGACGAGTTGCGGATCAACGCGTTCAGGTCCGAGCCACTTTTTAAATTCGGCACCCCAGTTGCCGACTAAAGACGCGGGCACGCAGACGATAATTCGTCGACACGTCGGCGCACCGCGCTTAAACGGACTCTGCTTCAACAGCGTCCAGATGAGCGCAATGACTTGTAACGTCTTCCCGAGACCCATTTCATGCGCAAGTAAGCACCCAGTATGCGCCTTGTTCGTGTGCACCGACGCGCGCGTGCCCATGACGCATTCAAACATAAACGCGACGCCGTCGCGTTGATGCGGACGCAAATGTCGCGCGATAAATGGATCCACAACCACCGCGCACGACGTACGCGCGTCACGTCGATAAAATTTCGTCTCTAGCGTCGAAAGCACGAGCGCGCCGTCGGCGGTATCGCTGTACAACGGAGTCTCGGGACGCCACGCGGCGGCGTCTCGCGACGAGGGTGCCGCGTTTTTCGTCACCGTAGCCATGCGCGACGTCGCATTCGTCGGGTGCAAAAACGTCGCGCGCTGAATGTCTTCGCGCGGCGGCGGTGCGGCACCGCTCATAGAAAACGCCGCGCCTGAATCAACGGCGTCTTTCGCCACGGGTTCGGCAATCTCAACCTCGTAATTCCCAATCGACGTCGTCGTGCCTTGAACGATGGTGCCCGCGTTCGCCTTAGCCACGCGTTTCCCTTGCATGTCAAGCAACGTCGACACATTCGTACGCACATCCACGATAACGATGCCATCCATGAACGTCTTCGCACTGCGTTGTTTCCCCCCACCGCCAGCTTTACGCTTCGCATACAACGCCACGAAACACTTCGTCGTATCTCCGTTTGAAACCGACGTCGACGTCGACGTCGACGTCGACGCCGGCGCCGGCTTCACCGCACCTCCAAACACCCGCCGCGCCCCGTGCGCCCCATTCGCGCCGAACGGCGACACGAACGGTCGTTTCCCCACCTCCCCCGACGCCGCGAACGGCGACACGAACCCGCGTTTCACCCCGACCGCGCGATGAACCGCGACGACTGTCGCACCCTCCGAGACACCATCACCACCATCGTCATCACCCTCGCCCTCCATCGCATGTACGCCCTATCAACCCTCCGACGTCACCCAGCACGCGTACACGTATATCAAACGAAACACGCTCAATCCATCGGCGTCGCGCAACCCGCGTCGGCGTCGTCGCGTCGGCGTCTGACGTCGTCGCGAACGAGGGCGCGGACGGGGCGATTCGGTGGTTCAAATGTTCGGACATTCGGCGTCATCCCGAAACGGTCCGTTTTGTATCCTTGTCGTGGTATCACAGCGCGTGAACACCCACGCCGACGACGACGCGCGCGCGCGAGAACACGACGCGGAGCGCGAGCGTCACGGGGCGTGACGCATCGGACGACACAGCGCGGACGCATCGCACGTCTTTACACGGTCACCGCGGTGCGCGCGACACGAGCGACGCGTGGTAGGCCAGAGATTTGAATTCAGCGCGGCGATCTTTTTTAGTGTTGCGATCGCATGTCCGCGCAGGAGTGCGACGTGGAGCGCGCGGAGCGCGCGAGTTTGCTCGGGCGCGATGGGGCGGGGCGTGCGGTGTCATCGTCGCGTCGCGCGCGCGCGCTGACGACGGCGCGCGTGGTTGGTGGCGCGGCGTGCGTGGCGGCGGCGGCGTCGGTCGGGTTGTGGTCGCACAAGGCGTCGACGTTGCAAGAGGCGTGGAGACCGGTGCCTGGGTCGGAGGATGTCGGTGGTGGTGCGCACGGTGCGCGTGCGGTGAGTGGTATCGCGCGGTGGTCCGCGGCGGCGAGGGCGAGGTTGGGGCAGCAAGGGATGTCGGGGGTGACGGCGTCGCCGGCGCAAATGGGCGCGCTGCGCGCGTTGAGGTTGCAAATTCGCACGGCGATGTTTAATCCGAGCACGGATGATGCGACGTTGAAGGCGTTGACGGCGCAATTGAAGCAGATTGTTCCCGAAGCGGGTGAGATGTTTCCTCCGGAGGGTCCGGCGAGCGTGAATGATTTGGAGGCGGCGGTGAAGTCGTTGATGGCGCAGAGCGCCGTCGCGGCGCCGGCGGCGTCGAGCGTGGAGGGTGAGTTTCGCGTTGAGGAAGCGGCGCCGGCGATTGAAGTGCCGATCTCAGTGGATGATGATGCGCGCGCGTCAATTGTTGCGCCGGCGACGAATTACGAAACTGCGTTGAGGCAGACGTTGCACGCTGAAGACGACGAGCGCGCCGAAGACGACGAGCGCGAGCGCAAGCACAAAAAACCATCCACGAATGAGCAAAGCACGATGGAGCACAATAACGATTTGCAAACGATGATTAATTCGCTCGACCGCGTGAATGGCGTGGTTGCGAATCAACAACAGTCGTCGTATTCGTATGGAAATGACGAAGACGTCGTCGCCGCGGATGCTGAGAATGAATACGACGCGCCCAAGCGCCGCGAGCCAAAGCCCGCGCCGGAGCCGCTCGTCGAGGTTGAAGTCCCAGAAGTGTCCAATGTCGATGCGTTCTTGACGAGCGCGCAACCCGCGACGGAGGAGTCGTCAAAGTCATCGTCGACGTTTGCAGAGGCTATCGCGGAGCCCGAACCGGTGGAGTCCGAACCCGCGCGGGATGTTGAACCGCAAGCGCAAACGCAAGCGGCGGATGACGCCTTGGATGCCTCGTGGGTGACGTCGTTTACGGGCGAAGTGGAAGACAACGCGCAAGCGTCTCAGTCCGTCGATGCGTTGCTGAGCATCCCGGGGGCGGTGCAGCCGCAGGCGCAACCACAACCTCAACCAGCAGCCGAGGCGGAGGCGGTTGAGCCAGTTCCCGCTGAGGCGGCGGTTGAGCCAGTTCCCGCTGAGGCGGCGGTTGAGCCAGTTCCGGCGCAACCGGTTGCCGTGGCACAACCTGTGGCGGTTCCGGCGCAACCGCAACCCACGGATGATCTCGTGAGCGCTATTTCTGACGCGTTACAAACGCTTCAGACCGACGCGTCGTCGTCGTCCGGAGAATTAGGCCAGTCCGGCGTCGCGGCGGCGCCGACAATCAAATTGACGACGCCGCACGAAGCGAACACGGATGCGAGCGCTATCGCGGCGAACGTCTTGGCGTTGATTCAACATCGCATGCAGAGTAACGCCGTGGCGAGCACTGCGAGCATGGGTTCGGGCGGCGGTGGCGCGTACGCCGCGCCGCAGCAGCGACCGAATTTATCCAAGGAGGAAATCGCCGCCGCCATTGCGCGTTCGCTCACGGCGGCGACGACGCCCGCGGTGCAAGCCAACGCCATCGAACAAGCGCAAGCAGCGAATTCTGGGGACGCTGACGTCGACCCGAACACGCAAATCATCGCCAACGCCATGGTTGAGCACGACCAGCGCACGGCGCATCGAATCGCTGAGATTTTAATGCAGGATGACGGCGTGCAATTGACGCGGGACAAGTACTCTGAAGCCGCGCGCATGGGCGAGGCGTTGCCCGGAACGTCGTCCTCGTCAACCTCCGCCGAGCAAAACGCTCGCGAAGAAGCGGCGCAGTTAATTTTATACGAGGAGCAGCGGCGATCGCGCGAAGAAGTGCAAGCCATGCGTCGGGATTTAGCCGCCCTCATGGCCAACGTGCAGGCGCACTACGCCATGGGCTTGACGGAGAATAGAATCGACAAGACGGCGTCGTCGGCGGCGAGTCAAATCGTCGAGACGCTCAAGCCCGTGCTCGGCACGCGCGATGGTTCATCTGGAACGGCGTCATCGTCTTCGAGTTCGTCTTCGGCGGTATTTGATTACCCGACAATTCCGAGCTCGACGTTGTCAAAGACGAATTTAGTGCTCCAGGGCGTCGCCACGCAGCGCGCTCGACACGACAAGCAAAAAGCTGCCGAAGCCGCGGATCACGAGGCAGCTGACGCCGAACGCCGTGCCGCCGACGACGCCGACGCGCTCTCGCAAGTGACGTCCGTGGATGAATCCATCGCCGCGCCATGGGATGCCGCCAGTAGTCTGGGTTCAGAGCCAAAGTGGTTGAAGGATTCCGTCGAAGGCGGCCGACTCGAAGCAGATTTCATCGACGCCGACGTCACAGACACCGGTCGCGCCATCGCATTCAGAAGCGCTGCGGGTGACTTTGAGTTGCCCGATTTCGACGCACACGACGACGACGACGACGACGACGCTCCAGCGACGTCCAAGCGATCAAAAAGCGGCGTCAAGGATGAAGTGCGTAAAATCGTCCACGGCGTCCTCGGCAAGAAGAAATCCAAGAGCGACGACGAATACGACGTCGATGCCGACACCGCTCGCGCCGTGCGTGCGAACAAACACCTCTTGCACCACTCAAACTCCAAGTATTCATAGACACGAGGCGTCGAGACAATCATTAAACACGTTGTAACAGTGAAACGCCACGCGAGCCGACGTCCCGCGCCCGCGCGCCCTCAAAGCATGCCTCCGTGCGCGCGCCCCGTCCGTCCCGCCCCGGTCGTCGCCACCCACGCGCGCGAGTCGCGAATCCACGCCCGACGCGCGACGCCGTCGTCGTCGTCCGCGCGCGCCATGTCCTCGAGCGCCGACGACGCGGCGCCCGCGCCCTGGACGGTGAAAGATGTCCTCGAACACTTGGGCGCCGCCTCGTCCTCCGCGCGCGTGCGGACGTCGATGCAGGACATCGACGGCGCGCTCGCCGCGTACGCCAAGGGCATCGCGCGCGTGCTCGACGCGAGCACGTCTCGCGTGCCCAAGGAGGCGTTGGAGTTTCTTCGCGAAGGCGTCGCGAGCGCCGACGCCTCGCGCGCCGCAGAGGATAAAATACTCGCGCTGCGTCGCGCGATGGATCGCGCGACGGATTGTTTGATGAACCCAAAAGAACCAAAGGATATGTATGAGGCTGAGGTTGGCGCGCAGGCGCGAGATCGAGGGGAGACGGTGCGGTTGATGTCGTTCGCGAGCGCCGCGGGTGGGGACGACGCGAAGCGTTGGCGCGCGTTGAACGACGGCGTCATGGGTGGTATGAGCGATGGGTTCTTCATGACTGGCGAACGAGGGGCGAATTTCGTCGGGAATGTGAGTTTGGAGCGAAATGGTGGGTTTGCCAGCGTCCGGGCGGCGGTGGAGGAGGATGGAGAGGCGTACGACGGTATTTACGTCGACGTCGTCGCGGCGGAGGATAACGCGAGCAAAACGTGGCTGTTCATTTTGAAGGATGATTTGTGCATGCGCGAGCAAATGAATTTTAAGACGGCGTTTAAAGCCAAGGGTGAGCTTGGACGCGTGAAGCTGCCGTTTGAAGCGTTTAACCGCCCCGAGAGAATGGGGCGAGCCATGTATCGAGAGCCGCTTCGAACGCGGATGTTGCGGGAGTTTGGATTTATGGTTTTGAAAGGTGACGACGTACAAGTCGGACGGTTTGCGCTTGGCATTGCCGAAATTGGGTTTTATCGTGATTAAGTGAGTCGTACAGTACATGCATTTTATTAATGTTACAGCAGCAGCAGCAGCAGCGTTCGACAATTTGGTCTATCGTCGATGCGTCGACGCGACGTTTGCTTCTCTCGCGCGCATCGAGCTCGAATTCATCGTTTCATCTATGACTATCCCACTCGAGTCTACGTGGTATCTAAATGCCGTCAATGGAGCTAAGGGTGACTTGACAATCTTGATCAAACGCTTGTCGGGCGTGACTTCGAGAACGACACGCGTGTTTACGCAATGCGCCCACTTCGTGCCGAGCGCCGCGGTTATTCCACTAGACTCTTCTTCCGCGCCCGGCGCCGGGGGCTCACGCAGCGATGCGTCGTGTGCGCCGTGCGTGATCGCCCCACCAATGCGCGTCGTGACTTGATTTACCGCTAAAACCGCCAATCCGTGCTTTTCGGCGTGGCGTTTCAGCGTCGCCGCAATCGCGCCCAAAACGCTCTGTCTTTGCATCACCTTTTCACGCCCAAACTCTCCGCGAGCCAAGTGTGCGACTGAATCGATAATAACCAATCGAACCTTATGATCGATAATCGCTTCTTCGAGTGCTTCCAGACGCTTTGCTAAATCACTTAAACTCGTCGGCGTCGCGACTCGAACGCGGTTCCACGTCGCCTCCGCCTCGACTTCGCTCGCGAACGCCTCACCAAACTTAGCGCGCGCAATTTCTTCCAAGCGCGCACCGCTAAACTTCCGCTCGGCATCGATGTAAATCACCCCGCCATCGGCACCACCGACGCGCGTGGGCGCGCACGCGCTCGCGCACGCCGTGAGACACAGTTGCGTTTTCCCAGCGCCCGCGGCTCCGACGACTTCCGTCACCGATCCGATCGCCAAGCCCCCGCCGAGCGCTCGGTCGACGTCTTTGACGAGCGTCGGGATAAATTTCGCCGCACGCAAGGCGTCGAACGCGTTGGTGGGCGCGGGAGCGACCGCACGCGCGACGCCGCGGAGGAGCTCTCGAGCGCGCACGTGCGAGCAATCGGCGAGCTCGACAACATCGAGGGGCGAGCGGTACAGGGCATCTTCGGCGGTGCGACAGCCGCGGGATTCAAGTTTCGCTACGAGGGTTTGGTCGACGTCGAGCCGGTCGAGGGTTCGACGGGAGGTGCTCATGCCGCGGAGGCGCGAGAGGCGCGCTGTGACGCACATTTGCGTCGCTTTTTGCGTTGATGATGGTGTTATTACACAATACATGCGGTGCGTGCGGGTTATGCGGGCGACACGGCGGTGCTTTGTTTTGAGACGAATCGTCTGCGAACGCGCCGACGGAACCGACGAAGGATTTGTCGGGCGACGTCAAAGAATGGTTGAGTCAGACGACCGACGGCGATGCTCAACAATACGCAGCCGAGAGAAAATGATTCTTTGAAGTGCTCGGCGAGGGTAACCGCGCGAAGGCCAGTGTATAGCTCTTTGCGCAGCTCTTTATCAGTGGCGAGCATGTGCGCGGCATCTTTGGCCAACGCGAGAATTGGAACTTTAATGCCACCCTTGACGCCGACGCCGGCGAGCGAAATCAAATTGCGCAACCGCTCCCATTCGAAGCGCTCCTTGACGACAACAACCTTGAGTAGTCGAAGTCGAAGCGCCGGATCTGGATCAGTGAGCAAACGGCGCGCGACGTACGGAAACGCGGCGTCGAGCAAGTTGAAATCTGGGTTGAGCGTCAAGCAAATGCTTTCTTGCGTCAACAACGAACGAATAACCAATGAGAATCGCTCGGGAACGCGAATGGGGTATTTGAACAACAATTTGTTGAACTCCCGAGTGAGACCACGGAATGAGAACTTTTCCGCGCTTGCTAGCGATTGGAGCGCTTCGTCACCCCAAACCTCTGCTAAGCCTTCGGCGACTGGTCCGACATCCGAACCCGGTTGCAAAAAGCCCAAGTCCGAGAGTGTTTCTGCGAGCGCGTCGTAATCGCGATTCATGACGTGCACGACGGCATCAATCAAACTCTCTTGATTGGAACGAGAAATTTCGGCGACGTTTCCAAAGTCGACGTATGCGATGTCGCCGTTGCGAATGGCCAAAACGTTTCCTGGATGCGGGTCGCCGTGAAACAATCCGAATTCAAGCAATTGCTTCAATCCCGCCTCGACACCGTTCACCAAAAAGCGTGCGCGTGCGGCATCATTTTCAAACGCACCCTGCGCCGTGCACCGCACGCCCGTTTGCCAATGCATCACCAACACGCGCGGACCGCTCAAATCACTCACCACGGCTGGAATCTGCACGTGCAAGTCGTTTCGAAAGTTGAACTTGAAATCGCGCAAGTTTCTGGCCTCTTGTACAAAGTCGAGTTCTTCGAGAAGCTTTTCCGCAAACTCGTCCACTAGCAACGCTGAAGAACAACCAAGGTTTGCAGTGGAGTACTCGTCGAAAAACTTGAGCGCCGCCGCTCGAAGCAAAAACAAATCGAGAACGCATTGCGTGCGCGTGTTCGGACGAAGGACCTTGATGGCAACTTCTTGGTCATCGCGCTTGAGTTTACCTTTGTACACTTGTCCGATCGACGCCGCCGCGATCGGCTCGGGCGAGATTTCGCTAAACGTCTCCTCGATGGTTTTTCCCGTTTGCTCTTCTATAATCTTAAATGCCTCCTTTGAATCAAACGGTGGCACACGATCCTGCAACTTGGTCAGCTCCTCCATCAACGTTTCATTCACCAAATCTGGTCTGTTGGCCAAATTCTGCCCGAGCTTGACGAACAACGGCCCAAGCTCACACAAAGTCTCCTTCACGGCGTTGGCCCAACGCGAACCGCCGTCGAGCGCGTCCAACGCCTCCAAGCTCTGTTGTTTATTCTTCAACTTTCCGAGCACGAACGCGAGGCGCGCCGTACGCTTAGCGAGCTCAAACGGTCTCGCCAGCGCTTCGCGTTGGATTTCCTCCGGATCATATCGCGTCACCATGCGACAAAAATCTCTATCCGCCTCGAGCGCGGCTTTATCCTTTTTCTTTGGCGCCGGCTTTGACGCGCGCGGGTTCACCTTTACCTTTTGCGTCGACGACGACGGCGCGTCGTCCACGCCTGCCATGGAAGGATTAGCGACAGCAGACTCGGACGTGCGAAACCGCCGCCGCGCGTCGTCGCCAAGGCGAGTCCCGGAGCCACCGCCAGCGGACGCAACCCTTCGCGCATCCGTCAGCGCCCGCACCCCGAACGACCCCACCGTTGTCATTCGCGTCGCGTGTCGCCCCGCACCGCGCGCAGCACATCCCCGCGCGCGCGTCCGCGCCCCCGCCCGCGACGGTTCCCCGCGCACGCGCGCGCACGGCGCCGCATGAAGCGCGCGCATGGATGTCAAGCCACGCACGACGACGCACGATTCACACGCACACGCACCCCCGCGTGCGCTCGAACGTCCCGCGCGCGCCCTCGATCGATGCCACGACCTCTCCCGCGTGCGTTCACGCGCGCCTCGACGCGATGTGAGCGCGCTCGACGCGTGCGCGCGGCGTAATGACGTGGTGTGCGGCCACGCGCATCCACGTCGCATCCAGTGGCATCCACTGGATGCCGCTTCCATCCAGTCGTCTCGCGCGCGTCGCCGCGCGTCTCGCGCGCGACGTGACGCACGGCGTGGACGCGTCCCGCGCCTCGCATCCACGGCGCGCGTGAGGCGCTGCAGCGCGCGCGTGACCGCGTAACCGTCTCACGCACTGACCAGAGCCGAGTCACGCCCAGGACGCTTCATTCACTGACGCACGCGCGCGACGCACGGCATGTCGCACGGGACGATGACGCACGCGCGCGCGTTACGCGCACCTCGCGCGACGGTCGGTGCGCGCATCGCGCGCGCGGCGACGATGCGAGCGACGATGACAGAGGTCCCGATGCGCAGCCGCCGCGCGCAGGCGGTGGTGTGCGCCGCCGAACCGCCGCGCGACGGCGCGTACGGACGCGGACGCGGTCGCGGTCAAGGTACGTTTTGCGTTGCGATGCGCGATGGCGTCGTCGCGAGCGATGCGAACGACGTCCGAGGGCGGTCGTGCGACGCGAGTGCTCGATGTTTCGCAGCTTTGGAGAGAAAAACAGTTACTCACGGCGCGCGCGCATTCGTAGGAACATCTGGCCGCGGTGCGCGCGGTTCAGGGCGCGGAGGGCGCGGAGGGCGCGGAGGGCGCGGACGCGGACGCGGTGGCGTGCGGAAACAGAGCGATGGGAAGCAGCATCTCGGACAGACGTTGGAATATCAGGCGGACAAGGCGTTTCCGGCGGTGGATGAGCTCGTGGACGACCCACCGTTGAAAATTCTCCCGCTCGGTGGGTTAGGAGAGATTGGCATGAACTGCATGTTGATCGGGACTGGCGAACGGTATATTTTACTCGATGCGGGGTTGATGTTTCCAGAGTACGTGTTGATGTGATGTTAGTTTTCGTCGCGTTTCGAGCGCTTTTTGACCTAGGGCGTAGTCGTTTTACTCGCGCGCGCCCGTCGATGTAATTCGCGTCGCGAGTATTGACCTGTGTTCGTTATATGTGTCTCGCAGTCATGAAGATTTAGGTATACAAAAAGTTCTCCCCGATGTGTCGTTTTTGGCGCGATGGAAGGACAAAATTGAGGCGGTGCTCATCACGCACGGTCACGAGGACCACATCGGGGCGCTCCCGTGGGTGATCCCCGCCCTCGATCCATCTACGCCCGTCTACGCCGGTCTATTCACCATGCAGCTCATCCGACGACGAATGATGGAATTTTCGTTATGGAACGATGAGCGTTTCAAGGTGTTCAACATGAACGAGCGCTTCCAAGCCGGACCGTTTGACATGGAGGCGGTGCGCGTCACGCACTCCATTCCCGACTGTTGCGGATTAATTTTCCGCTGCGACGCGGGAACCATCGTGCACACGGGCGATTGGAAGATTGATGAAAATCCCGTCGATGGCCAACTTTTTGATCGCACGTCTTGGGAACGCGTTGGCAACGAAGGCGTGACGCTGATGATGAGCGACAGCACAAACGTCCTGTCGCCCGGGCGAACGATTAGCGAATCCGAAGTCAGCAAGGGCATCATGAAGCGCGTCTTGGGCCATCGTGGACGCATCATCACCACGCAATTCGCGTCGAATATTCACCGTCTTTACGGCGTTCGCGACGCCGCAGAGGCGACGGGGCGTTCGATTGCGTTTTTGGGCTTGTCGTTGACCACGTACCTCGAAGCGGCGAAAAAGGCGGGCATCGCGCCCATCGACATCGACAAGCTCGTGCCGGCGGAAGAAATCGACAATTGCGATCCGAGTAAGTTGTTAATCGTCACCACCGGGTCTCAAGGAGAAGATCGCGCGCAACTCGCGCGTGCAGCGTACGGCGCATCACCCCTGCTCACGCTTCGTCCGGAAGATTTAGTATTATACTCGGCGAAGATGATTCCGGGCAACGAAAAGCGCGTGATGCGCATGATGAATGAAATCGCCAAAAAAGGCCCCGAAATCGCCATGGGTCGCGAAGACGTGTTGCACTCGAGTGGACACGGATATAAAGAGGAACTGGATGAGGTGATTAAGCTGTTAAAACCCGAACACTTTTTGCCCGTGCACGGTGAGTATGCGTTTTTAAAGGCGCACGAACAGCTGGCGCGGCAGTCGGGCGTGGCGCACACGACGGTGATTGGAAACGGACAAATGTTGGGCGTCACGCCGCTGCGCACGAAGAAGTCGCACGGCACCATGGGTAATTTTCATATGATTGGTAAAGCTCGGTTGCAAACGATGTTTAACGATGGGAACATGGGGAGTGGAACGTCAGAGGACATGGCCATCGAGGAGCGGATGCGCATCGCCGTCGAAGGCATCATCGTGTGCGACTACGAAATCGCAAACGACGGCAATGGATTAATCCTCGCCAAGGCGCGCGTGACGTCGCGAGGGATGTGGACGGATGATGGACGCATGTTAGAGTCCGTGCGATCGGGTGCGGTATTGGCGACGGAGGCGATGCCCATCGATACCAAGTTGAGCGCCGTCGAGCGCGCGGTGTCCCGAGCCATTCGTTTCGCGGTGAAAAACTACTGCAACAAACGCCCTGATGTCATCGTCGTCGCCCATCGAGCCGGCGAGCGTTCGCGCCCGGTTCCAAACGTTGACGAGATTGATATCGACGGCGACGATGATGATGGACAGCGACGGTATCCGAAGCGTTCGATGACGCCGACGGATGTTCGACCGCTACGCGGCGACTATAAAGGTTCGGGACCGTCGGGGGATTCGAGACACTTACGTCGCGACTCCGAATACCAATGAGCGTGTCGACGAATGCGATCAAGTTTTGTTGGTTAAGTTATTTTGTCCGTGTATTTGTAATTCTCGATGGGAACGTAGCGTTCCTTTTATTTCCTTTGTCAGTCGGCGACGGTTGCGCCAAAAAGCGCGCCGTCGCCTCACTGCGCGCCGCGGCATGTCCTGCACGCGAGCGCTCCTACACACGCCTCAACGCGCAACACCGCGTGCACTCGACGTACACCGCCGCATCTCTTTCGTTCGAACGCGTGTACGCGTGCGGGCGACGCCGACGCCGACGCCGCCAGACGCCGACGCGTGCGCGCTCGCGTCGCCTTGGCGTTTCGAAGGTACCAAGCGACTCTACGGCGCCGAACGCTTCGCCGCGCTCGAACGCGCGCACGTCTTAGTCATCGGACTCGGTGGCGTCGGATCGTGGGCGGTCGAAGCCCTGGCGCGATCGGGCATCGGGGCGCTCACGCTCGCGGACCTCGACGACGTGTGCGAAACAAACGTCAATAGACAAGTCGCGGCGCTCACGAGCACGGTTGGGATGTCCAAAGCGCACGTGCTCGCGAAGCGCGTGCGAGATATAAACCCTGACTGTGACGTGCGCATCGTGGAAGATTTCGTGCAAGGATGGAACGTGGAAGCCATCGTTGAGCGAGGCGAGGGCGCGCGGCGGGCGGCGGCGGACGACGCGGACGAGGACGAGGATGTCTCTGGAGCGTGGCGTCGACCGGATTACGTGCTCGATGCGATCGATAAAGAGCGAGATAAAGCGGCAATCGTGGCGTATTGTGTACACGCGCGCGTGCCACTGTGCGTCACGGGTGGCGCTGGAGGATTGGATAGTTTACAAGACGTGCGCGCCGATGATTTATCGTCGACGACGTTTAATCGCTTGGCGTCGATGACGCGAAAGACGCTGAGGAAAGACTACAACTTTCCAAAGGACACTGAAGGTCCGACGTTTCCTGGCGGCAAGAAGAGTGCGGCGAAGAAGGCGAGAAAGTCGTCAAAGTGGGGTGTGAAATGCGTGTACGCTCCGGAGAATCAAAACGTCTTCAAGACGGCGGGGACAAAGGGGCGAGGAGGTATAGGATGCGACGGCGTCGGTGGCAGTGCAGTGTTCGTCACTGGCGCTATTGGATTCAAAGCTGCGTCAGAAATAGCGCTTGATTTGATGCAAGAGAAGACGTCATCGTCGTCGAATTATGGACCAGCGACGACGGGATGGCGTTCGCGTGTGTGGCCGTCGACGGCAACCGTCGCCGTCGATGGTTCGAGCAATACCGTGGAGGGCATCCCGCACGACATTGTATCGTCAACAAATGTCACGGAAACGGACGAACTAATCGACTCGAACGAAACTGCAAAGGGGCTTGAGCCGTCAAAACGAGACGCGTCACAACCGACGAGCGCTAATTTGGCCGCCGCCGCGAAATTAGACGCCGAGGAAATTTTTGACGCGCATTGCCATTGGCACTTGGATGGGGATCAAAAAGTCGTGCGAGAACTATGCGCGCGTCTTGCCGGAGCATGTATGACAACCACGCGTCCTGGCGATTGGAACGACGCTCTGGCGATCCGGGAAGGTGATCAACCCGTCAACGTCCCCGTCGCGCTCGGCGTGCACCCGTGGTGGGCGCATTTAGAAAAAGAGTCCAAGGACGCCTGGATGACTCGCTTGCGCGACGCCGTGACGTCTGTGCCGTCGTGCGTGGTGGGTGAAATCGGACTCGACAAGGTTGCCGTGCCTCCAGACGCCGACGCGGACTATGAAAACCAACTCGATTGTTTCGCGAGGCAACTCGCGCTCGCCACCGAGTTGAAAAAACCCGTCGTCGTGCACTGCGTAAAGGCTACCGGAGACATGCAAAGAATGTTCCGCGAAGCACCTGATTTGCCACCACGTATATATATGCATAGCTTCGGTGGTTCATCCGAGTTTTTACGACAGCTGACGACGATGAAAAAGTATGGCGATCGATTTTACTTTGGCTTTTCAAGCGTGATTAATTTGCGGTCACCAAAGACGCAAGACGTCATTCGCACGACGCCTGACGATCGTTTACTGCTCGAAAGCGATTTATGCGATCCAACGCGCGCGGAATATGAATTACGTATCATGTTAGCGTTTATTGCTGATGTCAAAGGATGGAGCGTCAACGACGCCGCGCGCATTACGCGCGAAAACGCCAATCGCTTTTACGGCGAATAGAATTTCTGCGAGAACGCCTCGCGTCGTCTGTGTAACATCATCGTCATCATTCAATGTGATTATAATGTGTGTGCTAATTCTTGTGCTAATACCACCGCGCGAGAGGCTCTATTCGTCTAGAAATAGATGGCGCTGACGTCGCCGGTGGCAAACCCAGATCCGCACCCAGGGCATTTGCGTTGACGCGCCTCAACCGTCTTATCAATGCACGTCTTGCAAAACATGTGATAGCATCGCGTGATTATCACAGATTTCGGGCGCTCCATGCACACCGAACAATTCATCATCGTTTTATACGCCGCAACTTCCTCGTGCAAATCTTTAGTGCCACCCTCTTTCATTAAACGGTCGCACTTCTTCTTCAAGCCAGCGACTTGCGATTCGGCTTTTGTTTTCGCTTGCTTGGCGGCTTCGAGTTCGCCGAGTTCCTTCTTGCTTCGCTTGAGCAAGTCCGCAACCTTCTGTTCGGACGCTTGCAACTGCTCTCGCACGTCTACAATTTGTTTCTCCATCGCACGAAGCTGGGTCTTCGAACGTTCGACTTGTTCATCCGTTCCAGAGGTTTCCTCGCGCATCTTTGCCAACACTGTCGTGGCTTCGGCGAGCTGGCCTTCAAGCTCCGTCGTGCGCGCGTGAGCGTTGTCGAGATCGCGCTTATAGTACGCCGCGGTCTCAGACACTCGAGCGCATTCATCTTCGAACTTCCTCGCGTGTGCTTGCGCGGCGATGCGTTCGCCCACCGCCTTGTTTTGACCCTCTTCGCTCGTGGCGATGCGCTTCAACAAACGCGTGCTCTGCTCCTGCGCCTCGGCGTATGCCCCAGAAATCGCCTCACATTCTTCAACGTACATCATCACCTCGCCTTGTTTTTCTTCTAACGCGCTCTGTGCCGACGTGGCGGTCGCTTCGGCGCCAGCGAGTTGTTCCTTCAACAGAGCAATTTGTTTTTCGAGATCCGCTTGCTTGGCGGATGATTTCTTCGCGACTTTGCCTTCGAGGTCGGCGACGGATGCCTCGAGTGACTTCACCTTTGCATCCGCAGCGTCGCGTTGAATCTTAGCCTCTTCGAAAGACTTATAAGACGCCATAAGACGGGTGTTTTCATCCTTGAGCACTTTGTTTTCTTGCATGATGATGTCAAGCTGCTTGAGCTTTTCGTCGGTGGAGACGTTCATATCCGCCTTCTCCGTGAGCGCGCGCACCTTAAATTCCAAGTCATCTCGCGACTTGACGACGTGGGACAAACGTGAGTCGAGCTCATTCGCGCGTGCTTCCGCAGAACGTAATCGCGTGATTGCGGCTTCGCCGCGCTCCGCCGCTTGACGGTCGCGAATACTATCTTGATGCGCGCGGTCGAGCGCTCGTCGCGCGTCGCGTAATTCGTTCGCGAGACGTTCATTTTCATCACGCAAACTTTGAGTGCGATTGCTCAACGCCACATACGCCGACGACTTTTGCACGCTTGCCTCGAAGTTTTGCGCGTCACCGAGTGTGCGCACTTGCAACGCCAAGTCTGTCTTTTCCTTGTTCAATTCGGCGATTGTTTTTTCATTGTGCTTCAATTTGCCTTCGAGTTCGGCAATCGTGCCTGCGTATTTAGCCACTTCCGCAGCTGACATTGCCGCCGCCACCGCGGGTTGACCGCCAACGGGTGTGTCTGGGCGACTCACACCACCAGCGTTCGATTTACCCTCCGCCGCCGCTGCGGCTTTAGCTTGCGCCTCGGCGCCCGCCGCGCGAGCGTCCTCCGCAGTCGCCATTTTGGGCAAACCTTCAATGGTATCGTCACCGCCATTCGCCTTAGCAATCGCTAACCGTCGTCGAGTCGCCGCGAGTTCCACATGCATGTCATCTAGTTCTGCCGTCAAATCCTTGCACTTTTTCGAATCCCGCAAGTAGGCGTGCTGCAACGCGTCGTAATCCCGTCGCAATTTTAACCTACTCGCTTCAAGCGCATCCATCTTCTTGGACAACTCAGTATCACCTTGCCCACCCGTCTTGCTCTCAATCGCATCGAGCACGGCGGCTAACTTTCCTTTTGTATCATCCGCCTTCTCGCGCAACGCCTTCACCAACGCATCGCGCTCAGAATCTTCCAATCCATCGTCCTCGAGTTCGTCCGCGACGCCCGCGGTCGCGCTCGCATCCTCTCCTCGCTTTCGCTTCCCCGACGCCGCATCCAGCGCGCTCGCGTCTTCACCAGCGAGAGAAATCAACCGCGCGATGAATGGATCAATGAACACACCATCTGGCGCCGTAATCTTAGTCGTCGACGTCGCGCCGGTTTTTCTCGCGAGCGCGTCGATCGCGTCTCTCGCCGAGTTCCATTCATTCGTCACGACGCCCACGAGCGTCTCATACGTCGCCTTCGAGCGCTCGTAGCGCTCAACCTTGGCTTCAAGCTGCGCGAGTTCAGCCCTGCGCGCTTCCAACTGCGACGAACAAGGCGCATCAACGCGCGCGCGTGTCAGTCATCACGAATCAAAAATCAATCCATCGCATTCGCGCATCACCGTCGCCCCGCCGGCGCGTCGCATCACCATCCACGCGCGCGACGCCTCACGAACACGCACCTGCCCACCGAGCTGTTGGTTTTTAAATTTCAACACCGCGGTGTCGTCCATCGGCGACGATCCGTAATCCACTGCACTGCGTCTGTGACTGACGCCACATGCGCGCGTGTCGCGAAAGACTTTCCCGTCCGACTCTCTCGCTCGCGTTCGCCCCGCGCGCGACGCACACGCGTGAGGCGTATTTCACTCCATCGTTCGTCGCGCGCGCGAGCCCCGCGCACGATCGCAGCGCGCGCACCGGCGGGGCATTCGATCGCCCCGGGTGCGGTGGCGGCGCCGCAACCGCGCGCACGTTCGCGTCGACGTACGCCCCGTGCGCGCGTGAACTCGGCGCGGACGACGCGCGAGGCGGCGACCGCACCGCGGTGGATATGTCGCGCGACCCGCCGCCGCCGGAAGGGTTCGACGTCGTGCGCGAGGGCGCCGCGCGCGCGTTGCAACGCGCGAATGATGTGTTTTACAACAAGCCGCAAGTCGTAAACCGGGACTTGTCGTTGGCGATGATTCGCGAATACCAGCGCGTGCGCGCGGAGGAGCATGCGAATGGTACGGCAAAGCGGAATAGGCGCGCGAGAGGGGCGGCGTGCATGACGGCGAAGGATGATGTGTTGGTCGGCGCGCTGACGAGCGAAGCAGAACGCGAGGCGTTGTTTCGGACGGCGGAGGAACACGGAGCGATAAAGGATGCGGAGGCCGCGGCGGYGGCGACGACGACTGATGGCGATGATGCGACAGTTGAGGTGGCGAAGGAGCCGCTCCGTGGGTTGACGATTTTGGAAGGCATGTCCGCCACTGGGTTGCGCGCGTTGAGGTACGCGCAGGAATTGGACGACGTCGGGTGCGTCGTGGCGAATGATTTGGATCCTAAAGCCGCCGAGGCGATCGAGAGGAATAAAGCGTATAACATGGCGTGTTCGCCTCACTTGGAAGAGAAAATTTCAAAGGTGATTCCGCATAATCAAGATGTGCGGATGGTGTGCATGACGCACGAGAAGATGTTTGACGTCGTGGATTTGGACCCGTACGGTTCGCCTTCGACGCTTCTCGATGGCGCCGTGCAGACCGTCAAGGAGGGCGGTTTGCTTCTCGTGACCGCCACAGATATGGCAGTGTTGTGCGGAAACAATGGCGAGGTGGCGTGGGCCAAGTATGGCTCGTATCCGTTGCGTGCTAAGTATTGCCACGAAATGGCTGTTCGCACGCTGCTCGGCGCCATCGCAAACGCCGCGATCAAACACAAACGTCACATCGTGCCTGTGTTGTCGTTATCCATTGATTTCTACATTCGCGTGTTCGTCCGAGTGTACACCAGCCCGTTGCAAATGAAAAACACGCCGACAAAGTTGTCGTATGTGTTTCAATGCGTCGGGTGCGACTCGCATGAACTCCAACCCGTCGGCCGAATGGTGACCAAGGGCAACGTCACCAAGTATCAACCAGGCGCTGGTCCGGTAGTTCCGCAGCGATGCAACGATTGCGGATGGCATTACAACATGGGTGGGCCGATTTGGAGCGACCCGATTCACGATAAGCAGTGGGTGAAGAACGTATTAGCCGAAGTCGAAAAGAACAAGGAGGCGTACCCCGGGTACAATAAGATTCACGCCTTGCTCACGCTCGCGAACGAAGAGCTTTTAGACGTACCTTTGCACTATGACGTGCATTCCATGGGCGGCACGCTGAAAGTAACGCCACCAAATGCGTGGTTGTTTAAGTCTGCAATCATCAACGCAGGATACCGCGTCAGTAGCGCGCACTCCAATCCGCTCGGCGTGAAAACCGACGCGCCCGCCGAGGCGTTGTGGGACATTCTTCGATGCTGGGCAAAGGATCACCCACCCAAGACGCAGCCGCAGCCAACGCCGGGCGAGGCTATTTTGGCAAAAGAACCCAAGCTCATTGCGAATTGGACCCGTGTGCCGAACGCGCAGTCCAAGTCGCAACGCGAAGGAACGCCGCGGTTTCCCGTAAATCCAGAGGAGAATTGGGGACCGAAGCGACGCGCGGGCGCGGCGAAAGGGAAAAACGAACGAGTGTCCAAGAAGGCGCGCGACGAAGAATACGAGTAAAAGAAAGTTTTGTTTGTAGTTATTCACAACAGTAGTACACTATCCGAAATGTCTTGCGCGAGAAATTGTGCGATTTCATCCGGGCGCTCGATGACGAGCCGATGCGGCGAAAAGCCTTCTGGCGCGACGAACCAACGCTCGTCGTACGTTGATGATGTGTGATGCCGCCACATTCCGAGCTGATACGCATCATATCTACAGTCATCGTGCGTGCCGATCGCCACAATGTCGCACTCGATGCGCGCCGTGCTCAGCTCGTAGTTTTCGCTCAGCCGAAAATCGTTGACGAGCGACTCCAATATCGCGTTTCGCGTCGCCGAGGACGACAAATTCACATTCTTACCGTAGCGCGCGTTGAATGCATCCCAAAACGTATCGCCCTCAAGCACAGATAATCTCGGATTCACACCGTCCAAATCATTCAACCAGTGCGCGAGCGACGGCGCGCGTACGCCCGACGCAAACAGCTTCGCCGGCGACGCGACAGCCGCCGTCTCGTACGCCAACCAACTCCCAACAGAATGCCCGAAATAACACACCGGCACGTCACCGCAATCCAAAGCACACAACTCATCAGCAATCTCACGCGCCATGCCCACCAAAGTCCCACCCCACGGCGCCTTCTGCGACGACCCGAACCGTCCCGGAACATCCACACCCACCACTTTCACCCCGCGCGCGCCCAATGTCGCCGCGAACGCGCCATGAAAGCAGCTCGCCCCCGCGCCCGAGGGCGGAAAACACACCACCACCGCCTTCGTCTCGTCGTCCGCGCATCGCGGGCGCGCGTCGGTGATCCACATCGCCGCTGCGGCGCGATGTCACGTCTCGACTCGAGCATACCAAACGTCGCACAAAAGTTGCCAGCTGGTGCACTCGGGGCCACACTGTGCGCCTCGCGCCGCGCCGGCGCCGCGACCGCCACGGTCGTCCATGGCGTGCCCGCTGCGCAAGTACCTGACGTTGGTGAGTCTGTGCGCCGCGCTCGTCGCCGCGGTTGCCGCGTACTTTGGCGTGGGCGCCGCGCGGGAGCGCGAGAACGATGCGTTTGGAGTGGTTGGTGTCGGGACAAAGAAGAAGGCGTCGTGAGGTGGCGCGCGCGGGGCGACGGTGCGTGCGCGTGTGTGGAGATTGTGCGTGTGTTCTTGCGCCCTACTACGTCGCGGTGTCGTTGCGAGAGCATGGTGGTGCGGCGTGGCTGGAGGTTTCGGGAGGTGATTACCCGTAGCGTAGCGTCGTCGAAGTCGCGGGAGGGCGTAGAGTAGTCTGTGTCGCGTGTAGAACGGCGTGTAATAGTTTATTAATTATGCTTGTGTAGATAATAAATGAGGTGGCTTTGTGTTTTCTGATTGACTAAGACGCACGCGGGTGCGATTGGGAAGGACACGACAACCGTACTAAGACGGAGCGCCGAGATAGGCGCACACGCGAAGGATATCGCCAAAGACGCCACCAGCGGTGACTTCAGCGCCAGCACCCGGACCACGGATGACGAGCGGACCCGCGGGGGTGTAATATCTCGACGTGAAGGACATGATATTGTCGCTTCCCTTGAGCTGCGCAAACGGGTGGTCTTTGGGGTATCGGCGAAGTTCGACCGAGCCCTTCTTAGCCTTGACGTCGACGACGCCGACGAATCGCAAGACTTCGCCAGCCGCGGCGGCTTCTTCTTGCTGCTTCTTGATATCGTCGTCAAACTTCGGAAGCTCCTTCATGAACGTTTCTACGCTGTCGGTTTCACGCAACGGCTCCGGGACGAGCGATTGGACGGGAATGTCCGAAAGTTCGAGGTCGAGACCGCATTCGCGCGCTAAAATCGTCACCTTGCGCGCGACATCCGTGCCGCTCAAGTCGTCACGAGGATCGGGCTCGGTGTACCCAGCCTCCTTGGCTTGGGCCACGATATCGCTGAAGGCCACACCCGGCTCCAAGGTGTTGAAAATGTACGAAAGCGTACCGGAGAAGATGCCTTCAATCTTCTCAACCTTGTCGCCCGCGTCGAGCAAACTGCGAAGGGTGGAAATCACTGGCAAACCAGCCCCGACGGTGGCTTCGTAAAAGTAGTGCGTGTACGAGTTACGCTGAATCGAACGCAATTCTTTGTAGTAAGCCAAGTCTTCGCTGTTCGCCTTCTTGTTCGGGGTGACGACGTGCAAGCCCTTGGATAACCACTCCTTGTAGTACCCGGCGACTTCGCCAGACGCCGAGCAGTCGACGATGATTTGGTTCGGCGCTTCGGAATCCAGCACGTGTTGGGTGAACGCAGCCATGTCCGCGGGGGAACCTTCGGCGTATTCAGATTCCCAGTTGTCCAAATCAATTGTCGTGTCGCTAAGCAACATCTTACGCCCGCCCGTGATGGCAACCGTGCGCAACTCGACTTGGAATTCCTCTTGAAGGGTGGCAAGTTGCTCCTTAATTTGGCGAAGAAGAGTCTTACCGACGAGACCAGGGCCGACGAGACCGACGCTAATCGCCGTCTTAGAAAGGTAGAATCGCCCATGCACCGCCTGGAGCGCCTTGTTCACATCCTTCTTGCTCACGACGACGGTGATGTTGTACTCTGACGCGCCTTGCGCAATGGCGATGACATTCACCGCGCTTTGCGCGAGCGCCTCAAACAACATAGCAGACACACCAGGGGTGGCGCACATGTTTTGACCGACGATGGCCAAAATAGAGCAGTCTTCCATGCAGTGGATGCGCGAGATGCGACTAGCGGCGATAGCCTTTTCGAATCTCTTGTTCAACGCCGTCACGGCGAGTTGGGCTTCGTGCGCGCGAACGGCAAAGCAAATAGAGTGCTCAGACGACGCTTGAGAAATCATCACCACGTTGCATCCAGCTTCCTTGACGCAGTTGAACACGCTGCTCGCAGTGCCGGGCACACCAACCATACCCGTACCTTCAACGTTGATCAACGCGATTTCATCGATGGTGGCGATGCCCTTGACGAGCTCGCCGCTCATGTCTCGCGTCTCAAATCCGCCCACCTTGTTGCCTTCGCTCGCGGGCAAAGTGCACGTCATACCGATAGACGTACCCGGGGCACTGAGATTGAAGTAGTTGCGAATCGTCACCGGAATGTTGTACTTCATCGCAGGCAACGTCGTGCGCGGGTGAAGGACGTTGGCGCCAAAGTACGAGAGCTCCCACGCTTCGTTGTACGACAACGAGCTCAAGCACTTCGCACCCTTGACACGACGCGGATCAGCGCTATACACGCCATCGACATCGGTCCAGATAGTGATGTTACGACTTTGCGTCAACGCACCGAAAATAGTGGCTGAATAATCCGAGCCGTTGCGCTTGAGCGTCGTCGGCACGCCCTCAGGAGTGCGAGCGATAAAACCCGTCACCATGACGATGGCGCCCTCTTGCATGTTCGCCGCGTACCACTTGTCCAAGTTTTCATTACTTAAGTGATAGTTCACATCCACTCCACCATCCTCGGCTTCGGTGACGACGAGAATATCGCGCGCGTCAATCCACACCGCCTTTCCACCCTTGCAACGAATCGTCGCCGCGCACAACCGCGCCGTCCAGAGCTCGCCGTGACCGACGACAAAGTCCGCAAACGCCTCCGTCGAGCACCCGACGATACGAATCGCCTTAAACATCGACTTCAAGTCACTCAACTCTTCGTTGAATGCCGCAATGTACGCGTCGTACTCAGCCTTATCCGTCAACAACGCCTTCGCCGTCGTCACGTGCTTATCCTCGAGCTTATCGAGTTCAATCATGTACGCGTCGTCGCGCGCAGCAGCCATATTCGTCGCATTAATCAAGCAATCCGTAACCTTCGGTTCACCCTTATTCGCCACACCCATCGCAGATACGATACCCATGGTGAGCGGCGAGTCATTCTTCATGAGCAAATCGCACACGCCGGAAATACGTTCGGCGCTCCCGACGCACGTGCCACCAAACCTACGACGAAACCACGCGACAGACACACACGAACACACCGTCAGTCACCATACGCGCGTCGTCACCACCAGCCATCACCGTCGATCGCGCGAGAGCGAACGCGTCCAAAACGCCGGCGCCCTCGACCGCCTCAGGTTTTCACACGACGTCGCGATCGCGCGCGCGCCACGCGCCACCCCGCGCTCTATTCGCCGCACCACCGCGCGCGAACGCGCACACGCACGCCCACGGCACGTGCACACGCCCCACGCGCGCGCCTCCACCGCGCGTCGACGCGCTAAACCACGCGATGTCGTTCGCAAACGTACTTGTGCACATCCCAATCCCCACCGCGCGGGATCACCGCCACGACGCGTCGCACCGCGCTCGAACGCGCGCTGCGTCGCGCACAGGCGCGCGATGACGATAATTCCCGTCGATTCGATCCCACGCGCGCGCGCGCGGCGAACATCGGCGCGTGCATCGAAGACATCATGCGGCGCGCAGTGACGTGGGGCTCAGTATTTGGCCTCGTGGGGTGTCGGTCACATGATGGCGACTTTGACGCCGTTCGCGCGCGCCGAACGGCGAGACAAAATGCAAACAGCGAGGAAAAATACCAACGCGCAGGTGCGCGCGGACGCGGGCGCGAGTTCGATCGCGCATCGAGGTGAGCTCGGGGCGCTTTTTGAGCGCACTTTTTCACCATTGACGCCAGGCTACGCGGCATTCGCGCGCGCGCGGGCGTCGGCGCGGCGGTAGACGTGGCGGAATCGGTGCGTGGTGACGTGGTGTGCGTGTGTGTTGTCGTGTTGTTGTGTTGTGGTTGTGTCCGTTGGCGTTGGTACGTGTTGGTGTTGCAAAGGTTGAGTTGACGATGGGCGCGACGGCGGTGGTGATGCGCGCGTCGTGTGGCGTCGGGGCGCGTGAGCGATGCGGTGGCGCGCGCGCGGTGCGTGCGCACTCGCGCGTGGTGGCGGTGCGCGTGGTGCGGCGCGCGGTGGCGCGCGTGGCGGTCGAGGCGGCGCGAGGTTTCGGCGACGGTCCGCCTACGGCTCGACGGAGGCGGAGGCAGAGCTCGACAGTCGTACTCGCGCTCGATGGCCCTGACGGCGATGGCGCGAGCAGCATTAGTAGTAATGGTAGTAGTAGCAGCATAAACCCACTCGGGTCGCAGGCGTTGGCGTATTCGTTACCGCACGTGCGTTGGGCTGAATACGCAACGCTCGCGAGCGCGTTACTCCTTCTCGGCGTGCCGGCGTTATTAAACAGCATCAACGAGCCCGTGGTGTCGTTATTGGAGACGTTGCTCGTCTCGCGCGTGGGGACAATCTTAGTCGCCGCGCTCGCGCCCGCATCGGCGTTGTTTGGTTTAGTCGAAGAGGTTTGTTTCGCGTGTAGCGTCGTCGTGACCACCGTGGTGAGCAAGGCGTGCGCGGCGGCTGAGGAAAACGTGGCATCCGATGGTAAGATGCGCACCACGGTATCCACGAGCGTGTTTTCGTCGTTTCTCGCGGGCATCGCCCTCGCCACTGGCTTGCAGCTGCTATACGGGCCGATTTGTCAAATCATGCTCGTCCCCGAAGAAGTGCAAGGATTACTCAGGGCGTACACGGTTTTACGTTGCGTGGGATTACCCTTCTTTGGCGCCGCGAACGCGTTAGAGGGGGTATTTTTAGGCTCTAAAGACGCTATGACGCCTATGGCTGGATGGTTAATTACGGGTGTCATCACCATCGTGGCGCAACTGGCGCTGATTAAACCAATGTTTGGGAACGGGGCGATTTTAGCCGCCGGGGGAGCGCTCACGCTAGGGCAAATGTTTATATTTGTTTTTCTCGGACGCATCGCGATAAAACGCGGATACGTTTCATTCGAAGCTATTTTTGACGGCACAAAGGGTTTCATCGACGCCAGTCGAACCATTTATCGACGTTTGCGCGAAGAGAACATCGTGAGCGAGTTTAGATGGTTGTTGATTAACGCCGCGTCTCGAATGGCGACGTACGCGCTCATCACCACTTTGGCCACACAGCTCGGCATGATATCAGCCGCGGCGAACAAGCTCTTATTAGACATCTATGTCTTGCTCGGTTTGCTCAGTGAGCCGGTGTTTACCGTGGGTAATATCTTGCTTCCTCGACAGTCGTACAAGAATCCAGAAACGGCGGCGATGACGCGAAGGGCGCTGTTCAACATCGCCCTACTCATGGGATGCACGCTCGGCGCCGCAGCGTACTGCTTGTGCGCCAGCCAGATGATCTCTCCCGACCCGGCAGTGTACGCGGCGACGAACTCACTCAAGCACATCTTCGCGCTGGCGGTTGGCCTGTCCACAACCGCGTACGCGTTGGATGGATGCGTCATCGGCCTCGGCGGCGCTCGCTTTGTAGGCGGCGTCCAAATGTTCAACACCGCTATTTTCGTCGGATTGCTCAGCGTCATAAAAGCCGTGTTCGGGGCAAACATGTCCCTCGCACACGTTTGGCAAGCATTAGTCGTATTCCAGCTCTTACGCGTTCTCGAGCACGTCGTCAAATTGTCGTTTGACGAACAACGCATGTTGAGCTCTCGCTCCTTCGCGCGATGAATGCCGTCGCATCAGCACCGTACGTCATGCGCCACTCGTTTCTACATTATCAACGACAAACACAGAACGAGTTTTGTAACATTAATATTTTCATCCATCACTCGGTCGCAACGCGTGAACGACACGAAAGATTATGAACACGCGCGCGCGACCGACGCTGCAGTCTTGGCCTCGCGCCGCTGGACATGGCAAGCCTGTTCCCCTTACCCGCGCCGACGCATCGTCGCGCATCGACGTTTCACATCCGCGCCTCCGATGGCGTCTCGCGCCGCGCCGTCCATCGCGGATCCGTCGCCGTCGTCGCTGTGGGAGGCGTCGGCGACGCCTTTGCGCAGCTCTTCAATGCGGCACAAAAACCAACCGCATCTGCAGCGCCTCTGCGCGCCGCTAGCGCGCGCGGCGACGGCTCGAGCGGCGCCACGAACACCACCGTGCGCGTCGTCAACGGCATGAAGCATAAACGCCTCGGTAACGGCGATATCGTCGTCAGCGAACTCGGTTTGGGCACTCAACGGTGGGGCGGCGCCGACGCGAACAGCCCCGACGCCGCGACGTGCGAAAAGTTTATGGACTACGCCATTCTCGAGCGTGGCGTCAGTCTCATCGACACCGCGGAGCAGTACCCGATTCCGAGCGACCGTACGCGTCGCGAAGGGCGGACGGAAGAAATCATAGGGGCATGGATGAAGCGAGACAAGGCGAGGCGGGACAAGTGCGTTTTGGCGACAAAGATCACTGGGGGCGCAAACGTGACGCCGAAAAACATCATTCGAGATTTAGAAGGGTCGTTGATGCGTCTCAAGACGGATTACGTGGATGTGTACAATTTACATTGGCCCGCGCGATACACGCCGCAGTCGAACTGGGGACAGTCGTTGATGTATCACGTCGATACCGAGCGGGCGCCGTATTATAAAAATGCGACGTCGTTTGAGGACATTTGCGAAGCGATGGGTAAATTGATCGCGCAAGGGAAGATTCGTGGCTATGGGTCGTGTAATGACAACGCGTATGGGTTGACGGCGATGTGTTACGCCGCTCGAGCCGTGGGGGCGCCGGAGCCGTGTAATTTACAGGGTGACTTTTCGCTCATCAATCGACGCGCCGAAGAAAACGGCGTGAGCGAGGCGGCGTCGCCGGTGCACGAAAACGTCGGTTGGATGGGATACAATATTTTAGCCGGTGGGGTGCTTACTGGCAAGTACATAGACATCCCCGCGGCGGTGGATAACACGAATGATCGCGAGCTCGCGGAGCGTTTGCTCGCAAATCCGCGCGGTCGCATGGACGACTATTCTTGGGGCAAGACCCTGTACCGTTACCGCTCGGCGCCCGCGCTTCGCGCCGCCGCGGCGTATAACGATTTAGCCAAAGCGAGCGGCATGTCACTCGCCGAACTCGCCATTCGTTGGGCGCGTCAACGCTCTATGCTCACCACAGCGCTCATTGGGCACACGTCCATGGAACAGCTCGAGCAAACCATCGACTACTTTGACGCCGAGCTCCCACCGCTCGACGCCGATTTGGCGTGGGCCATCGACCGCGTGCACATGCGCAACCGGCTGCCCATATTTTCGAGCGAACGCGTCGGTCAAGACTG
This sequence comes from Ostreococcus mediterraneus, assembly GCA_012295225.1. Lineage (NCBI taxonomy): Eukaryota > Viridiplantae > Chlorophyta > Mamiellophyceae > Mamiellales > Bathycoccaceae > Ostreococcus > Ostreococcus mediterraneus. The sequence continues at coordinate 528,116 of WMKK01000010.1, forward strand.
GGACGGTGCGGGCGAAATCGGCGAGCGCATTCCTTGATTCGGCATTCTTATTACCGCAATGGAGTGGTAATACCATTCCAGGGACAGACGCGACGAACGCGTCGTTGTAAAAAAGCATCACTTTAAAGCACCGCCTCAAAGTAAACCGCACACCGCGACGGCGAGAGCATGCGCGTTGTCGCTACCGCGTCAACGAAAACATCGCCCGCGTACGCTCCTTCGAGTCGCACGCGTCGGTCAAAGTCGACGTCGTCGCTCCCGGCGGTGCCAGGCGTCGGCGCGGTGATGAAGTTGTTCAGAAAGAACCCATCGTACCCAGGCATTGGCGAGCCTTTACGCGGCGAAATCTTCGACCGCGGGTGCGTGTACTTGGATTACAACGCCACGACGCCGATATGGCCCGAAGTCGCCGCGGAAATGGCGCCGTTTTTGTTTGAGCACTTTGGCAACCCGAGCAGCGGGCACGCGTTCGCGACGCCGTGTCGCGACGCCGTCGCGCTTGCCCGACGCCGCGTCGCCGCCATGCTCGGCTGTAAAGATGACGAGGTGGTTTTTACGTCGTGTGGGAGCGAAAGCGATAATTTTGCGATCGATGGCGCGGTTCGAGCGTGGCGGGCGAAACGACGCGGGACGAGCAGCGACGCCAAGCCGAAAGTCGTCGCGACGGCTATCGAGCATCCGGCGGTGATAGAGCACTTGAAGGCCAAAGCAGCGTTTGGAGAATTGACGTATGAACTCGTGGGGGTTGATGACGAGGGTGTCGTGCGCGTTGAAGACGTCATGCGAGCGATGGAGGATGAAAACGTGTGTTTGGTGACCGTCATGCAAGCGAATAACGAAACGGGAGCGATTCAACCCATCGCCGCGATTGCAGCCGAGGCTAAAAAGCGCGGGATATTGATTCACACGGATTCAGCGCAGAGCTGCGGGAAGATTCCAGTCAAAGTGGACGCGTTGAATGTCGATATGGTGACCATCGTCGGGCATAAAATCGGCGCGCCAAAGGGCGTGGCGGCGTTGTACATTCGCGAAGGGACCGATTTGGGCGGGGCCAAGCCGTTTTACGGAGGCGGGCAAGAAAGCGGTCGTCGCGCCGGTACAGAAAATGTGCTTCACATCGTGGGTTTGGGCAAGGCGTGTGAAATTGTGGAACGTGAAATGGACGCGTGTCCCGCGCATCTGAAGGCGATGCGGGATGATTTACAGAAACGCCTCGTCGACGCGCTCGGTGGTCCCGATGGCTCGGGCGTGCGCATCAATAGCCCCAAGGACGACGCCAAGCGTTTGCCCAACACGTTAAACATTGGTATCAAGGGTATGTTGGCATCCATTTCTTTGATGGAATTGAGCGGCGCCATGGCGGCTTCGGCCGGCGCGGCGTGTCACACGGGCGACGTCGCCGCCGCCGCGGGCGGTGCAGCCACCGTTTCGAGCGTGCTCGAAGCCATGGCCGTACCCATGGAATATGCCGTTGGCACGCTGCGATTATCCGTCGGTCGACATACGACGCAAAAAGACGTCGAGATGGGCGCCGCGCTGCTCATAGAAGCGGCGAGACGACAAGTTAAATGAAACAACACATTGGCGTGTGTAATTATTGACACAATAGCTAATAGCACCAATCGATGTCAATGCTGGCTGGCACAACACGCTTCTACACAAAAAATCAAATCGCCAGCGCCTCCATGTCTCGCTCGATGGACCCCTTTCGCCGATACGGCTTGTTCTTGCCGCCGCTCTTTTTCGTCTTCACCTCAGCCCATCCCCCACCATCGTCGAACGCATCGACGTCCACGCCATCTGCGATTGCTTTCTTTCTCGCCTCTTCTTCCTCTTCTAACTCGTCCTCGATCACGCGAACGCACGCCTCGACGTCGTTTCTACACGCGCGCAACGTTCGCCGAATGCGGCCGACATCCGCGCACCCGACGCGCTTCACCACCTCTGCCAAATCCGCGTCTCGCAACACCGCCAACGACAGCGGTCCGCCAGGTTTATCCAGCCGCCCACCGCGCACGCGTACACTGTTGTAATGATCGCTCCCTTCATACGATACGTGGAACAATTTCGCGTCGTCGTCCGCCTCGTTCGCGCCCGCCACCCACCTCGGCGACCCCGCCTGATGAATACAAATCCCATACCCCAGCACGCTCGTCGCCGCGATGACTTCTAAATGTCCCGCCCATTCACCATCGCTCGCCATGCGTGCGACGTAATCATCAAACGACTCGTCGTCCTCGACGAACGGTGCGAACTCCGCTTCGCGCTCGCGCACCGTCGCGACAATCTTCTCCCTCAACTCTGCGTGCCTGTGCTCATCGCCGTACTTTTGATCCGCCAACGCGCGAAAGAAACAGTTCCCATCGGCATCCACGGCGTGTCGCGTCAGCCTCAACGCGTCGAGTTGCGTCATGAGCGTCGTGAGCTCGTCATCCTTGGCGCGGCGGTGATGCTGTTTTCCTTTCCCTCGGCCCTTCGAAGCGCCCGATTCGCCGTCGCCGTCGCCCGCCTCGCCCTTGTCGCGTCGCCCATCGCCCGCGCCACGTTTCGTTTTGTGCTTCCCCATCGCGTCGTCGCGGTCGCGTCGAGCGCGTCGTCGACGCCGACGCCAAAAGACGTCGACGAGTGCGGCGTTGACAATCGCCATTCGCCGACGCACCGACGCGCACCACCGCCATGCCTCGCGCGACGCGTCGAAGCGCGACGCCAGACGCCGATGCACCATCCACCGCCGTCGCCGTGCGCTCGCCAGCCGCGAAACGCGCGAAGCGCGGCGCGGACGGCGGCGAGAAGGATGACGATGTCATCGGCGGCGGCGCGATCGCCCTGCGCAAGACAAAAACCGCGCGCGGTGCGCCGTCGCGAACGTCGTCGCTTCCGGCGCCAATCATGAAACTCACGGGGCATCGAGCGAGCGTGCATTCGGTGTCGTTTTCGTACGGTGGCGACGTGCTGGCGAGCGCGGGTGGGGATAAAGTGATTGAATTGTGGCGCGCGACGTCGGATGCGTCGACGTCGGATGCGGCGTCTTCGTCGTCGTTTGGTGACAACTACGCGGAATTGCACGGGGCGAAGAATGCGATCACGCGCGTGACGTTTACTCGAGACGATGAAAACGTCGTGAGCGCGGATGCGGATGGGGTTATTCGCGTGTTCGACGCCGCGGTCGGGACGCAGGTCAAGTCGTACGTCGGCGCGCGAGGCAAGTGCGCGAATGACGTCGCGTGCGGCGCCGGGGACGTCATCGCGAGCGCGAGCGACGATGGGCGAGTGACGTTGTGGGATTTGCGCGTGGCCAAGAGGGCATCGAGGGCGTTTGCGTGTGATGTGCCGACGACGGCGGTGGCGATGTCCAAGGATGGCGGTCGAGTGTTTTCTGGCGGCGTGGATAACGTCGTGCGTATGTGGGATGCGCGCATGGATGCCGAGGCGGTGTTGACGATGCGCGGGCACAGCGATACGATCACTGGGTTGGCGCTTTCGCCGTGTGGGGCGTATGTGTTGAGTAACGCTATGGATAATACGTTGAAGATGTGGGATACGCGCGCGTACGTCGAAGGCGAACGCGAGATGAAATCGTTCGTCGGACACGCGCACAATTATGAAAAAGGATTGCTGCGGTGCGCGTTTAGTTCAGACGGCACACGCGTCGCCGCAGGGTCGGCGGATATGTGTGTGTACGTGTGGGATGTCGATAAAGGAAAGTTGGCGTACAAGTTGCCGGGACACAAGGGCGCGGTGAACGACGTGGCGTTTCATCCCGTGGAGAATCCGATTCTCGCAAGCGCGGGCGCGGATGGGGTCATCTTCCTAGGCGAATTAGACCGATAACGTACTCGCGTCTGTTGTTAGAAAACCTAGTAGAACACCGTTGATGTTTAATAAATTAAACGAATTCGACGCTCGTCGCTTGTTTGTTTACGGTACATGTCTTACACGCGCGCGCGCTGCTAAATGGTGTTTTCTACCTACTGTGCCTATGTATGATATAAGACGAATCACGGCCCATCGCCGTCGACGTCGGAGTCGTCGTTGAACACGCCAGCTTTTCGCCGCGCTGCATCGACGCCTCCCGGGGTGGTTTCGAGCACGTCCACCTTGGCTGGTTTCCTTCGCGCGCTTCGGCTGGGCGTCGCGCCTTCGCGGCGCGACGGCGTGCGACGCGAGCTTACTCGATCACGACCGCCATCGCTTCCGAGCGAAGACGCGTCATCAGATGGGTCGCCGAGCGAACGCGCTCGAGAAGACGGACGCGAACGGCGTTCGTCGCTTCGTCGCGAACGCGAGCGGCGTTCGTCGTAGTCGCGTTCGTCGCGACGACGTCTGTCGTAATCTCTGTCGTAATCTCGATCGCGGTCGTACTCGCGAGTCGAGCGACGATCACGGTAGTCGCGAGAGCGCGATCGCTCGCGGTCTCGACGCCGACCACCGTCGTACTCGCTTCCTCGTGAACGGCTTCGTGATCGTCGATCCCGCGAGTCCCGACGGCGTCGAGGAGGTGAGCGGTAGCCTCGATCATCGTACGCACCGTGATGCATTGGCGGCGGCATTCCTGGATACTGCATGTACATTGGGTGCATGGGCATCATCGGTGTGGCGTAGGGCACGGCGTAGGGCATGGGCATCGCGGCGTACGGCTGCGGGGGCGGCGGCCCGTACGCGCCGGGATGTCCGTGCGACGCGGCGCGCGGAACGCCGAACGAGTCGTACGAAGCATGCGAGCGGTCGTCGCTGTACTCACTCACCGAGCGACTTCGCGCAATGTAGTCTCCAGGCTCACTGTAACCTCGACGAGGATCTGATCCACCACTGCGCGTCGACGCCGGAGCGCGCGGAAAGGCGTCTGGCATCGCGCCTGGGCGTTGAGATTCAATCCATCGTTGCATTCGCGCCTCGTGCGCGCGCTGCTTCATGTCGGGATTATTCAAAGTCTCACGCGTTTCATTCGGCTCCAAGCCCTCGTAGCAGGATAATCCGTGAATATTTGTGATTCTATCCGACGCCCCGAGCGAAAGTAAATACTCGCCTAGCGCTTCGTATCCGTATGCGAAACAAAAATGCAACGGCGTGTGCCCGTTATTCGTCTGCGAATTGATTATCTCCAATTTCGGTGGCGTACGTTTGTAATCTGTCTGTTTCAACACCAACTTTGCCGAACGTCGTTGGTTGTTCTGACACGCGATGTGCAAGAGCGTCAAGCCGTTGCCGTCTCGCACGCGCGGATCGACGCCTCGAGCAAACAATTTCTGCAGCTCTTTCACGCGCCCATGACGCGAGCGACTGAACGCCTCGATTACCATCGGATCGCCTGCGCTCGAACCACCCCAGGAGCTCCCACCGTCGTCATCGTCGGAGAAATCAGACCTGTCGCTCGAACGCTCAGAGCCCAAGTCTGAAATGTCGCATCGCGTCAGCCGCGCCGAATGCTCCAGCGTCGACGCCAATTTGTCCACGTCATTCGGTTGCAACAGTGGTCTGCGCGTTGTACTCTTCGATGTGTTCACGAACCCATCGTCGTCGTGGAAGCTAGGCACGCCTAAATTGTTCGCGGCTGCTTTTCCACCGTCGCGCGCGTTCGTCGGCGAAACGGAAATCATCACGTGTCCATCATTCGGCGCCATTCGCTCAGGTGCTACTAATTCAGGCACAAATGCATGCGCACCCACGCGGTCGGCGCGGGCGCTGCCGTACATCGTCGTCGTCGTCGCCCGAGCCGCGCCGCCGCCGTCGTCGTCCGAGTCGTCCAAATTGCTCTCCGCGTCGTCGTCCCCGACCGCGCGCAACGCCGCCACGTCTCCGGCTCCGTGCCCACGCGCCGCCGCGCACGCATTCAACGCACACGCGAGCCCGCGCTCCCACACCGCGCTCTCATCGACGTCATTCGCCGTGAGCTCGACGACACCGCCGTCGCGCAGCAACAACCGAATCACCGCGCCGCCGCCGAACCGCTCCACGCGCGCCACATCGCGCAATCCTACGCTCTCGCGCGGCGCAAACTCACGTCCAGCATCCTCCACGCGCCCGTACTCGAGCACCCAATCATCGTCGTTGACGCGCACGAACTGTTTCTTCGCCGCCTCCGCCTCCGCCTCCGCGCTCGCGTCTCGCGCTCGACGCCGAAACATCATCGTACCCCCGGCGCACGCGCGCCGCATCGCGTACGCGTCACCATCACGCCTCGCGCCACTCTCCACGCGCGCCCGCGCGTCGTCGCGCTCGAAAAGCGGGTTCGTGCGCTCCATGGAATCGAATCGAATTCAAATCGACGAAATCGGTCCCCTCGCTCGCGCGTCGTCTCGCCCGCCCGCACGCCTCCCCCTGCGCGCTCGGCGCCCGCGCGAGACCACGCACGGCGCGCCACGCGTGCGCGCACTCGTCGCGTCGCGCGCGCGCGGTGTGCGCCGACGTGTCGGCGTCGGCGAATGCCGCGGCGCTGTGTGTTCGCTAAACCTCATTGTCTCGCACGCGTCGCGCGCGCCCAACGATCGCGACATCGCCAGAGCGCAGACGATGGTGAACACGAGCACGAAAGCCGGGGCGTCGACGACGCTCCCATCGGGGCCCGCGGCGCTGCCGAAGGCGTTCGATGCGAGCGCGCCGTACGCCGATCCGCTGGCGCTGATCGAGGCGCGAGAGACGAATGCGCGCGAACAGATGGTGCGCGTGGAACGGGCCAAGGTGCGACGACGATGACGCGCGATGTGCGACGTGATGTGCGCGGTGCGTGATGCCGGGGCGCCGAACGGCGCGCAGGGCGCCACCGCGCACGTAGATGCGTTCGATCGATGGACAGACGACGCGCGCAAACCTCGCGCGACTGACGCGACCGCGACCGCGACTGACGCCGTGCGTTCTCGCGCATACACAGATATTACGCGATCGAGTGATTGAATGCTATCGCATTGAGGGGGTGAATCACTTGGAGAATTGTAAGGCGACGGTGGGGAAGTATTTGGAGTCGATTAAGGATGTGGGCGTGCATAGGTTGAACTTTGGCGAGCACGACAGAGGACACTAGAGGAGGATTTTTTGCGCGTCACGGCGCGTACGAATTGTAAAAATACTACACTACACTACTATTACTATCTACTATTCTACTCGCGCGGTGCGAATGAGATGACGTCGACCATCATGAGATGAAGGATGTCGGCGGAATCAGACGCGGGACTCAGTTCCGTGGGGACCGTTTCGTCGCTCGCGTCGTCACGAAATCGCTCGAAAACTACTCGAAAACTACTGCTCATACGCACCGCGTGATTACGACGATCAGGACAGACACCCAACGCGTGCGTGCTGTTCCACGCTCGCCGGTTGCGCGAAGCGTTCGGCGCCCGGCTGTTCTCGGTACGGATGTTCGAGCGTCGAGCACAACGCGCGAAGCGGCTCGAAATCATCTTGTTCGGCTGCTTCGATGACTCGCTGGAGCAAGTGATTTCGAGGCACATACAACGGGTTCGCGGAATCTTGCGCGGCACGAATCAACTCTGGATCGCCGCGCTCGCGCAGAAGAATCTCGGCGTACGTCGCGCCGAAATCGGCAATTTGAAGGCGCAGCGCGTCATCCGTCGGTTCGTCGGCGCGTCCTTGACGGCGTCGAACCGAGGCAAACATGTCCGAGGCCAACGCCGGCGCCGTCGCGCTTTCACCTCGTGCGAGCACCGTCGATGCGAACGCACCGAGCGATCGATGCGACAGCGTGAAATCAAACGCCCCGCGTTGGAGCACGCGATGAAACGAGCGCACGATTTCGTACTCGTCGTCGTCGCGTATCCACACGCCAAATTTGCGGGTGTACGTCGCGTAGATTTCGGCGCTAAACGCTTCGTCAAAAATCTCGAGCGCGCGCGCTCGGTCCTTACGCGTCGCCAGCCGGTCGCACGATTCGAGAAAACGCTCGAGATTCCATCGCACCGCCGATGGTTGATTGGCAAAGGAATACATGCGGTCGCCGAATAAGTCGCTTTGATTCGGCGTGTACCCGACGTCGTACGCCTCCATGAACCCAAACGGCCCGTAGTCAATCGTAAGCCCTGCGACGCTCATGTTATCGGTATTGAGCACGCCGTGCGTGAACCCAATCGACTGCCACCGCGCCACGGTTATCGCCGTGCGCCGCGCCACGGCGGCGACGAAGGCGCCGTACGCGTCGTCGTAACCGACGCCTCGCGTACACGCGAGCTCCTCGGCGCTAAAGACGCCGTACGACGCGTCCATGACGAAATCCGCCAACTTTCTCGTCGTCGCAAAGTCGCGTCGGCTCCAGGGCAACTGAAACGATCCAAACCGCACGAATGTCTCGGCGACGCGCGTCACCACCGCTCCGGGCTCCAATCGACTCGCGTTGGACGCCGTCGACCGCACGACGCCGGCGTTGGTCGCCACCAACGCCAACGCGCGCGTCGTCGGCACGCCGAGCGCAAACATCGCCTCGCTCGCCACGTACTCGCGCACGGATGACCGTAACACCGCCCGTCCGTCGCCGTTGCGCGAAAACGGCGTGCGACCGGCGCCCTTGAGCTGCACGTCCACGCGCGCGTCTCGAACCCGTCCGAGCGTCACGCACCGACCATCCCCTAACGCGCCAGCCCACTGTCCAAACTGATGACCACCGTACGCGCACGCGTAGCTCTTCGCCCCGCGCCACGGTGCCGCGCCCGACAGCGCATCCGCGTCGCCGTACTCGTCGTCGTCGTCGTCGTCGTCGTCGTCGCTCACGCCGACGAGCGCTCGCGCGCTCCGCGACGTCGCCACCACCACCGCCTCGCCCCCGTGCGCCGTCGGCTCGCACCGCACCGCGAGCCCGCTCGCGGCGAACGCCTCGACGAACGCGTGCGCGTCATCGAACGCGATGGACGACGACGACGACGACGACGACGACGACGCGCGCGCGCGCCGCGCCGCGCGCGCGTCATCACCACCAACACCATCACCGACGAGCCCGCGTCTCGCGGACGACGACGCGCGACGACCGCGTGCGCGACACGGCGGCGACGCGCGCGCGCGCAGGGACATCGCGCCGCGCCGCGACGGCGTCTGGCGCGCGTCGCGTCGCGCGACGCGACGACGACGACGCGCGCATCGGTCGCGTGTGATACATTTGGTGGCGTCATGAAAGGTGTTGGCCGACCGATGCGCGCGTCGTCGTCGTCGCCGGCGCGGCACAGCGCGCGGCGACGGACGCGTCGGCGCCTCTCGACGCATCGACGCGCGCGCGCGCGCACGGCGACGGACGCGCGCGACGCCGACGCGCGATCGCGACGAGACGCGCGGCGTCGAGGTCGCGTTTGGGTGTTGTAGAGGATGGATGGGCGCGCGCTGTCGTCGATGGGTGGCGTCGACGCGGCGCCGGTACGGGCGAGGGATGCGTTGGATGACGGCGAACGGCGGTCGTTGAGGGATGGGGAGGATGTGCGGCGCGCGCCGGCGCGCGTGAGCGATACGGAGACGACGGATGGGGAGGATTCGTCGTCGAGTTTGAGTTCGAGTTTGAGTTCGAGTTCGAGCGAGGACGACGACGCGGAGGAGACGCGTCGACGCAACGCGTCCGAGATGAAGGCGAAGACATCGGTGAGGAAACGGCGTGGGGGTGCGAGAGATGAGTACGCCGTGGAGGGCGCGCTGCCGCGTCGGGAGCATCAGCGCGTCAAAGACGAGGACGCGTCGTTTTTCACGAGGTGTTATCACGACGGGGCAAAGTTTTGCGGGCTCGGGATATTGTTGGATGATTACATCAGTGAGAGTTCGACGTCGAGTGAAAGCGAGAGCTCGTCGTCGAGCGACAGTGAAAGCGAGAGCGCGAGTAAGGCGGATGCGGGTAAGAAGTTGGGTCGAGTCGATTCGGTCGAGTTGGTGTCGAGCGACGACGACAAAAAGCCTACGTTCGATGCTTCCACCGTGGCTGCGCTCGAAGAAGAAAAGAAAGCAGACCTCTGGCCTTCACCAACGCTCATCGAACGAGAGTTTGACGATATGCGTCGGCGTCTCCAACGAAAGGCTCTTCGCGCTGAGCGTGACGAAGAAAAAATGGTTGAAGGATACGAGTCGCTAGTTGGCGAACGTCGGAAAGGTAAATCAGTGACGTGGAGAATTTACGTTCTGGTGAAATCTTGGCCCTTCGATACATTTATATCGCTATGCATCCTTTATTCCGCGATTGTCAGCGGTACCGTCGCGGCGGCGCCCAACAAGTACAGCTCGTCAGATTTTGAAAGCCTCAGCTACAACATCTTGAACGCGTGCTTTTCCGTTGAAGTCGTGCTGAAGATCATGTCGAGTGGAATTACCGCTAAACGAGGTGGCGTCGAACAGTTAGCGGTGTTTAAACCGCACTACTACTTTAAGGATTATGTGAATTGCTTTGATTTTGTAGTGACGTTCACGTCGCTGTTGGAATACGTCATGGATGGTGGAAAGTCATTGGGCGCACTGCGCAATCTGCGTCTCATTCGTCTTTTGCGACTGTTGAGATTAGTACGGAATATGCGCATTATTCTCGAAGGGGTCATTAAAGGTATCATGAGCATCGTGTGGATTCTCGTCTTGCTTAGCGTCGTGGTGTATATTTACGCGGTGTTTGGGGTGATTTTGTTCAAAGCTAACGATCCTCGTCATTTTGGGACGTTGGGCACGGCGATGTCAACGGTGATATCAGTGTGCACGATGTCGGACTGGTTGGAAATTCTCTACGTAAATTACTATGGCTGCGATGAATACGGATACGCGTCTAACACCGACGCCCCGTATTGCACCAACCCGACGGCGAAAAAGTGGGCGACGACGTTGTACATGGTTTCGCTGACTCTGATTCTCGGTAACATCATGATGAGTTTGTTTATTGGGGTTATTACCAATAAAATGGAAGAATCTGCGCTTGAAGTCAAACAAACAAAAGAGCAAAACCAGGCGCAAATAGACGCCGCGCTCGCGAATGATTTGTGGAGCGACGCGAGCATGATTCAAGCGAAACTTGGCCAAAACAAATACGATCAACTTATGTACCATTTGAATTTGCTCTCTGGCGTTCGACGTGAAGGAAAAGCGCGACCAGTGCCGCACATACCTATGTGGCGGCGCGGGCAGATTTTTCTCCAGCACATTGTGAGCAATCCCATCTTTGAATACGTCGTCGTCTTGGTGATCATCGCCGCCGGCGCATTGTCTGGCATCAATTCAGATCAGACTAATGAAGAAAGTTGGTTCGCTACCGTGGAAGATGTGTTCCTGGGCATATTTGCTTTCGAGCTCGGGGTCAAGTTTATTGCCGCACTCGACAAGAAACTTTCGTTTTACACGGGTGTGGATAAATGGTGGAACATTTTTGATACGTTTGTGGTAATGTTTGGTCTGATTCCGAATTCACTCAGCGCTGTCGCCACAGCTGTAAGACTTTTCCGTCTCTTACGAGTGCTTCGACTAGTTCGTATTATCAAGCCTCTGCAGATCGTCGTTATCTCCCTCGTCGCTGGATTGCAGGCAATTGTGTACGTCGCGTTGTTGATGGGTCTCATCTTCTTCATCTACGCTGTCGCGGGAGTCACGTTATTCGCTGATAATGATCCATTCCACTTTGAGAGTTTGTTCCCAGCGTCCATTACGTTGTTTACCGTTACGTTTCTCGAGGCATGGATGCCACTTTATAGCATCAACTACAACGGATGCGACGTCAACCCGTACGGAGACGTAGACGACGGAATATATTACGCCTCTATCATTGGTTCATCGTACGATGGCACTGAAGGAACGACGAGTCCTTGTTCCTCACCGGACGCGAAACCGCTTTATACTTTCTTCTTCTTCGCGACGTTCATTCTGGTCAGCGCCATGGTGCTCGTGTCTGCGTTGGTCGGTATCATCGTTACGAGTATGCAAAACGCTCAAGCCGTGGTGCAACAGGCGCTCGAAGAAAAGAGGCGAGCAGATGAAACATCCGAGTATTTCAAATTCAAAGAAACATCGGTTGAGGCCACAGTGAAGATCTTCGAGGTTCTTGATGCTGGTTTCACGGGCGCGTTGACCCCAGAGGTGCTCTTGGAGAAGATGCACGTGTTAGACATTCCGACAAACGACGCCTTTGTCCATCGCGCGTTTGCCATCGCAAACAAAATGACAGACAAACCGTTCGATCGTGCCGACTTCTTACTCCTCGTTGGCCTCGCTGAACGCGCAGTCATGCTTCAAGAACAGTTTGGCGACGATATCGTAAATCAAGGCGATGAATCCGCGAGCGAAGAGCACATGGACCGCTCGCGGTCGCGATTTTCGTCGCGGACGCTCGCCGTTGCCACATCCAAGTTGAAAGCCCCGTAGACCGCGTTATAGACGCACACACGCACGCGTGCGGTGCGTACCTGGCTTAGTTGACTTTTGTAACGCACTCACTTTATATATAGCCATTGCGACGCGTTATGCGAGGCGCAGGACGTCGACGATGTCGCGCGCGGAGGTCAGCCGTCGCGGCGAGCAAGGCACAAAACCTGCAGTATCACCACGTCACAGCATCGCGCTTAAAACCATGACGAAACGTTCGGCGGTGCGTACTTCGACGCGCGTTGACGGTGTAAACAACGCGTTCGGCGCGACACACGCGCACCGCGCTCTTCGTCGCGGCCACGTCGCGCGCAATCGTCGACGGATCGCTGACGACGATCGCATGGGCATCGTCGAAGTCTGCATAGTTTTCTCGAGACTAACCTCGCGAATGGTATTTTTGCGCGCACGCACAGAAGGACGTGGACGTGGCGGATGATACGCCCCAACGTCGGCGCGCGCGGTCGACGTTGGATATTCCTCCGGGCACGGAGTTACCGTTGGAGCTCGGGACCAAGGTGCACTGCCGCTGGCGAGGCAAGGATGAATTCTACCAAGCTCGCGTGATCGAGAAACGTCCCGGGGCGAAAGGGACCGGGGATGAGGATTACGAGTATTACGTGCACTATGAGCAGTTTAACCGCCGTATGGATTCGTGGGTGACGCTCGGGGAGATGGATTTGTCGACGCTGGTGCCGGTGGAAAAGACTGAGGATGGGAAGAAGAAGAAAGTGGAGCACGAAGTAGACGCCGAGCACGCAGATTTCGATCCGAAGGCGTTGCAAGAGCACGAGGAGTTCACCAAGGTGCGGAACATTTTACAGATTGAGCTCGGGAAGCACGAGATGGATACGTGGTATTTTTCGCCGTTTCCACCCGAGTATAGCAATTGCCAAAAGTTGTTCTTTTGCGAGTACACGTTACAGTTCTTCAAGCGTAAAGAGCAATTGCAGCGTCATTTGAAGAAGAACGAAATGCGACACCCACCTGGAGATGAAATCTACCGCAAAGGTAACTTGAGTTTCTTTGAGATTGACGGCAAAAAACACAAGTTGTTTTGCCAAAACTTGTGCTACTTGGCCAAGTTGTTCTTGGATCACAAGACGCTGTACTACGACGTCGACTTGTTCTTATTCTACGTCTTAATGGAATGTGACGAGCGCGGGTACCACATCGTCGGTTACTTTTCCAAGGAGAAGTGCTCTGAGGAAGGGTACAACTTGGCGTGTATCTTGACGCTGCCCCCGTACCAGCGTAAAGGTTACGGTAAGCTTCTCATCTCGTTCTCCTACGAACTTTCCAAGATTGAAGGTAAAGTTGGGACCCCTGAACGCCCGCTGTCGGATTTAGGATTAGTGTCATACCGTGGGTATTGGACGCGCGAGCTCCTTCGCATCCTCAAGGATGAGAGCAAGCAATTCGTATCCATCAAAGACTTGAGCGAGTTGACGATGATTAAAACCGAGGATATCATCTCAACGCTTCAACATCTCGGACTATTAGCGTACACGAAGGGCGCGTACGTGATTTGCGCTTCACCCGAGCTCATCGACAAGCACTTGAAGGCGGCGGGCGGTCCCGGGCGAATTTGCGACCCAACAGCAATCGTGTGGAGTCCGTATCACCCAGAGCGAGAATTTAGAGATTTCCGAGGCTAAGGATGCGCATTTCTTTTGCCATCGCGGGATCATCATTGTACACTAGAACACACACAGACACACAGAACCGACCTTGACGACGGTTATCAAACACACTTTTTAATAGACAAAAGAATTAGCCGACGCGCCTCAGAGCTCGACGCGCCCAAGGCTGCTTCCTGCCTCTAACCCCGCGCCTCCGGCGTCGGCATGAGGGACGACAAGTTTACGCTCAACCTCATCACCCCGGGCCTGTCCCCGGCACAAACGCGCGCGCAGGCGGTGGAGCTCCTCCGTGACCTGGACGCGCTCGCGGACGGCGTCGCCAGAGGCATCGCCCAGCGCGCTAGCGCGCACACCGCGCGCCTACACGCCCTCCAACACCGCATCGAAAACTTAGACGACAAGGTCAAGCAGCTCAGCGCGAGTAAGAGCGCGCGAACGATGCTGTCGAGCGCCAAGTATCCAAAGGTTGATGAATTTGAAAATTATGAGCTCCTCTACGGCGACGTCCCGACGACGCGTCTCGTCGAGCACCTCGCCGCGGTGAAAGACCTTGAGGTCATCGCGCGCGCGAGCGTGCTCGAACTTGGTATGATTGAGCGACAAAACGTGTTTCGAGAGGAGACGGCGGAGATGTTTTGGCGAGAGGCTGCGCGAGACGCTTCGAGTGGGCGCGTGTTGGCGAGCGGCAGGGACGGTTTAGGCACACTTCCCGCGACTTTAGACAGCTTGAACGAGTGCTTGTTGTTCAACACGGATGTGAATCCGTATGTGGAGTACGCTTTGGTTGATAATTTAATGAATGCTGATGATGACGAGTTTGATGGCGCCGATGGCGGCGAGTTAAAGAGCGATGACGAGGACGAATACGACGACTGGAAAAATTTAGCCGACGCGCCGACGTCCATGTCCAACGCGTATGGTTCAATGCAAGCGACGCAGTTTGGGTTTAGACCCACTGCCGGGGCGTTACCAGAGTTGAAGCTTCCGACGTCTTTACCTACGCTTCGGAATGCGGCGGATATTAGCTGGTCGGGAGCGTCGCGCGCGGCGTCCATCGCGCCTTCGTCGACGGCGACTCCTCTTCCGGATGTCGTCATCGCCGCGCCCTCAGCGAGCGCATCCGAAGCGCCCCCGCCCCCGCCACCACCTTTACCGCGTGGTTCTGCCCCGCCGCCGCCGCCGCCGCCGCCGCCGCCGCCGCCATTCGCGACGGGCGAACCGCCGTCGTCTGGTCCGCCCGCGCAACTTCCGCCCGGCGCCGCGCCCAACGATGGCGGTCGAAGCGCGCTCATGGAAGCCATCCGCAACAAGGATGCGCGTAACCGTCTGCGCAAACGAGGTCAAACCGGCACGCCGTTGACGCCGCCGCGTCCAGCGCCATCCACCGCGCCGGCTGAGCCGGATTTACGAGGCGCGCTCATGGACGCCATTCGCGCCAAGCCGACGTTGAAACCCTCCTCTGCGTCCGCCGCTACTACTACAACGACGAGGACGACGACCAATGCGCCGTCTCGACAAATGTCCATGATGGAAGAACTTGCCAATAGCCTCGGCCGCCGACGCTCAGCCATCGTCGCTTCAGGGGATGTGGACGTGCGCGAGAAGATTCGCGAAAAGTCGTCTGGAGGCGTCGTCGGTCTGGGCGAGTTTTTAGCGCGAGGCGGCGCCGCCGCGGGCGACGGCGACGGCGACGAAACATTCAGCGACGAGAGCTGGGACGACGATTAGCACGCATAGATATACACACATAGAGTTACAACACACTGCTAGAGCTTGCTCGGCGTCTTCTTCCGAAACGTCTCAAATTTCACGCGCGCCTCGGCTCGATACTGCGCAAACGCCCGACGTCGCTCCTCCGCGCGCACGCGCTCGATGTCCAAACCATCGTTAATCGCACGCTTCACTGCCTCTGCACCACCAATCGGCGTCGAACGCGCCATCGAGCGTACCATCGTCGCCGCCTCCTCCAACGCCTCAACCGCCGACGTCGGCTCGGCTTCGACGACCAACCCCAGCTCTCGCGCCCGCACACTCGTCAACACCTTCCCAAACACGCTCACCGCCCGCGCCTCGTTCGAACCAATTATTCTCGACAACTTCACACTCAATCCCCAGCTCGGCACGATCCCAATCGCCGCATGCGTGTCCCGAAACGTCGCGCTCGACGCCGCCACGACGACGTCGCACGCCAACGCCAGCTCAAACCCCGCGTTCACGCACGCCCCGTGCACCGCGCACACCGTGGGCGTCGCGCACCGCTCGAGCGCATACACTGGGTCATCGTCAACATCGGTTTCGTCCGTGGCGAACACCTCGGCCGCGGCGGCGAGGTCGATGCCGGTGCAAAAATTCGCGCTCGATGCGTCGGCGCACAACACGATCCCTCGCACGGTGCTCGGCACGTCGCGACACGCCTGCGCGAGCGCGCGAAGCATGGGCTTGGTTAACGCATTGCCTTTCGACGCGTTGGCTATGGTCACGATGCGCACGGGCGCGCGCGTGACGTCGTCAACGACGACGGACATGCTTCACACAGTGACGCAACATCATGATGATGATGCTTTCGACGACGACGACCGCGACGACGACGATCAGACGCGCGACGACTCGTCGCACCACCGTGATTGCGTCCGCTGTGGTGCCGCAGCCACCGCGTCGTCGGGCGATCGGCGCGGCCATCGCCATCGCCATCGCGACATCATCATCAGCATCCGCGTTCGCGGCGGTTGAATGCAACCTCGTGACGCCGTGCACGCCGCCGCCGCCGAACGGCGAGCCGCGCTACACGCTCCCGGGGGCGATTAACTCCCCCGGCGAGGACGCCGTGGCGCGGTACATGGCAAAGCTTGAGGCGGCCAAGGGAAAGACGGCGCCGGCGGTTGAATCGTCGTCGTCCGCGTCGTCGTCCGCGTCGTCGTCCACGGAATAGATTCCGCAACCCAACGCTGGGCATGCACTAGAAGTTTGTTGTTGTAACTAACTCACGTTCGCGCTGTGACTGTCGTGGAATGCGACGACGCGTATTTGAATTAATCCTCACAATGTGACTCGCATGGGTGACGACGATGCGAGCAAAAGACGCGACGAACTCGACGCCTTGCGTGCGATTTACGCCGACGACATCGTCGCGTGTGCGGATGCGTTGACGGTGACGCTCTTTGACGGCGCGTGGCGGTGCGCGGTGGAGCTCCCGAGGTCGTATCCGTCGACGAGCGCACCGAAAGGCGATGCGTTGGCGTTGAAATCGCGCACGACGCGCGCGATGGAGATCGAACGATGGGCGTCTGAGGCGATGCTCGACGCATGGGAGGCGGCGCGCGGTGAGGTGTGCGTGTTCGATTGGCTCGAGCGCGTGCGGAGGGAGATTGAGGACGCAGAGGGTGACGAAGACGAAGGCGAGGACGCAAACTCGGACGACTCGACGTCTCTCGAGGATGAACTCGCGGCGATCGCAGCGGAGAACGCGCGTCGCGCGCGCGGTGATGGCGGCGGCGACGGCGATGCGACAATCGCTGACGTCCGTCGTCGTTTGACGAGCCATGAGCCAATCGTTGAAAAGAAGTCGATATTTCAAGCGCACGTATGTCGAAACGCCACGTCGATGGACGACGTCGACGCGACGCTGAAAATACTCGCCGAGAGTCGAAAGTTCCGTGAGGCGACGCATAATATTCTCGCCTATCGCATCGAGCATGGTTCGACGTTTCGGCAGGATTTCGATGACGATGGGGAAACCGCGGCGGGCGGGCGGTTGTTGCGCGTGTTGCAGCTCAGCGACGCGCGAAACGTCGTCGTCGTCGTCAGTCGATGGTACGGCGGCGTTAAACTCGGACCGAAGCGGTTTCAAGTCATCAACACCGTCGCCCTCGACGCGCTCGCGGCGACGGCGGCGAACGCGTAGCGGCATAGATGGGCCATACATTCTTTACTAGCGAGACATGTTGTTGTTTGTACACTACTATTCTACGACGCGGCGCATGGCGTCTCGCAACGACGCGAGTCCCATGGCGCGTAAATATTCAACGTTTCGCTCTCGGATGTCTTCTCTCCCTTGCGCGCGATACCACGTCGTCTCGGCGTTGTCCACGTCGCATTTGCGGAGCAAGTGCACCGTCGGCGACGGGCTTCGACTGGTGTAGTCCCCGGGCTCCTCTGCCATATCATCGTCGTCATCGTCGTCGTCACTCCACGTGGCGTGCGGATGAAACGGTACCACCATGACCTCTTCGCCGCTCAGGCGCTCGCACGTCTCTTCTGCGCGCGCCACTGGGCCATCCATGAACGCCGTCCAGCCGTCGGCCCCCAACCACCTCGCGTCGTCCTCGAGCACCACCAACGTCGTCGCGGGCGCGTCTTTCGCGCACGCCGTGAGACGACAGGTTTCACGAGCGATGATGACGTCGAATGCGTCGAAAGAAGACGCGGCGTCGCAGGTTTCTATCACGAGAGTCGGTAACGACGCGCGCGCGAATGGGCATAAGTCCATGCCCACGACGAACGCGTCCAACCAGCGGCGCGTGCGTTCGATGACGCCGCGCGTGGATGTGGCGCGGATGCGCGGTGCTCTCTCGCCTATTCGTGCGGCTGCGCGGCACGGCGGTCGCGGCGCGCACGCGGTGACCGCGCGGAGCATGGCGAGGAGTGACACGCGTCGCTTTGGTTCGCTTTGCTTTGCTTTGCGTCGTTTGTGTTGGCTATTGCATGTACAGTTGTGCACTGAATGCTAGTGGCTATCGGAACGCTCGAGTTAATAAATAGACGTGCAATAATATGATGTACGTCGAAAAGAGCGTGCGCGTCGTTCGACTC
This sequence comes from Ostreococcus mediterraneus, assembly GCA_012295225.1. NCBI lineage: Eukaryota > Viridiplantae > Chlorophyta > Mamiellophyceae > Mamiellales > Bathycoccaceae > Ostreococcus > Ostreococcus mediterraneus. The sequence continues at coordinate 546,874 of WMKK01000010.1, forward strand.
GTCATGAGCATCTTGCCCGAACCGAGAGCTATGCGGTCGTGAAGCGGAAGCAGCGACGCCGAATCGTCGCTCGCGGTGTCTCTAAACGCCGTAAACGGATTGAGTTTGGCCAAGTATTTTTTGCGATATCGTGAAATGACGCCTGCAGCATCTCCACCTGGGATGTCGTCGCCGCCCACACCACCCGGTCCGCCAAAACAGCCGTACCGCGCGGCGCGGCGGCGAATGCCGTCGGCGATGGCGGCGGACCGTTCGCCTTCGACGTTGACGGAAATGCCGCCACCGCAAGAGTATCGCTGCTGTTTTGCGCTTTGCGATTGCATTGCGTCGCCAGATGCGCTAGTCGCTGAAGTTACCGGAATCCCCGCGTCATCGACGCGCAGTATCGTCGTCTGACCACTCGGCGCCTGCTTGCTATAATAATTTTGCACGAATGTCAACTTTTCAACCAAAGCGATAGAATCGTTTTCAAGCTTTTGCTTGGCGTCTTCTGCGGCGAGGCGCTCTTGTTCCAATCGTGCTGCTCGTTCTTCGAGTTCGCCCGCGCGACGTTTAAATCGATCGCGCTGAGCCGTGAGAATGGTGAGCAAGTCGGCATTGTTCGCGTCGCCTCCGGCTTCGATGGCGCTCGCAAGCTTTTGCGACAAATCCATCTCCAACGTGCTCACCATTTGAGCGGCGTCGGTGTAGCGCTTTTCCGCCACTTCTTGTGCGTCCCGTGCGAGCGTCGCGGCGGCGGTGGCTTCGTCCTTTTCACGCGTCGCGACGATGACTTCCGCGGCGAGCTTTTTGTTCTTCTCTCGCAACGAGCGCAGCGCCTCCAGATTGGCTGTGCTCTCATCGGCATCCGTTGCCCCTTGCGCGGCACTATCGACATCATCGCTCACGCCAGAAAGCTCCTGAAGCATCTTCACGCGCGTCTTCAACCGCGCAATCTCTTCGCGCTCGGCTAACCCAGACGCGGCGTCTTTCGCTGCCACTAATTCCTCGCCGAGCGCCGCCAAGCGCTGATTTGCAGCCTCAAGCTCCTTTGTCGTGCGTTGCTGCGATTCAACCGCATTCTTTTCCGCCTCCTCAATTGTTGTTGCGAGTTGAACAACCATGCGTTCTTTCACCGCGAGCTTCTCGAGCAACGCGTCGTGCGCGTCCGCCGCATCCGCCGTTGAAGCGTCCATCGCTCCAGCGCGTCTGCGCTCATCCGCCGCATCCATCGCATCTTCACGCGCCTTTATGCTCTCTCCGAGCGCCATCAATTCGTCACGCTCAATCTTCACGCGCGCCATGGCTGTCTCGCTTTCGTCTTCGAGCTCAAACAACCGCGTCTGCGCGTCGTCGTATCGCCGTCGCAACTCGCGAAGCTCTCGCTCCGCGTTCGCCTGACCTTCTCGCGCAGCATCCGCCGCGCGCTCCGCCGCACGCTTCTTCGATTCCATACCTTTTAACGCACTTTCAATCTGCGCCTTCATCTTCGCTTCGGCAGCCGTCGCGTCGACATTTGCGCCTTCTCTATTGAGCGCTCGCGCCTTGGCCGCGTCGCGTTCGACTCTCGCGGCTTCGAGCTCCCGCCTCACCGCCGCAATTGATTCAAGCACCGCGCTCGGGTCCTCAACCGTCGCGAGCGGCGAATCGCACACGCCCATCGCATCCCTCATCGCGTCGTCGCGTTCGCTTTGCAAGCGTCGAATTTCCTCCGTCAACGCGTCCACGACGCCATCTTTCGAATTCTTTGCATTCACAATCTTCTCCTTCAACGCGCGTTTCGCCGCGACATCGCGCACCTTGGCGTCGTCCACGCGCGCGCGAATCTCGCGCATGCGTTCTTGCGCGTTGCCGAGCGCACACGCGCGCCAGGTGGCGGCGAGCTTGCTCGTCTCGTCGTCCCACGCGGTCGACGATGCGGTGTCGTCGCCAAACAAAGACCCCGCAGCGCCGTCGATGGCGTCGAGCGCCGACGTCAGCGCGGCATCAAAGGCGTCAAACGACACGGCGTACGACGACGGCGCGTCGGGCGCGGCGGACGCAGCCGTCGTCATGTCGTGCGACGTCGGAGAATGGCGATGTGAACTTCAAGACCAAGACCACGAGGCACCGAAGCGTCACATTGCGACGCATGCGACCGCATTCTATCGCGCTTGCGCCTACGAATTCGCATTTTCGCGCGACACACGCGCGCTCGGTGCGTTTTCCGCGCGCGGCGAGTGATCTCGCTCGGGCACGGGCGAGAGGCGAGGGACATTTGACCATGACTCGGATGTCATGCTTTGGCGTCCACAGCGCGCGCGCGGCCAATGATGATCCGGATAAGATGATGTACACATTCAAACGCGGCGAGGCGGAAGGAACAAAGGAGATGAAGCATACGCTCGGGGGTAAAGGTGCGGGATTGCAGGAAGTTGCGGCTCTTGGTTTGAATGTGCCTCCCGGATTTACCATTACGACGTCGGCGTGCGAGCGGTACCAAAGCAAGGGTGAATCGTTTGTCAACGTCGATCTCTGGCCTGATGTGTTGCGTGGGATTACATTTCTTGAAAAGACATCGAGTCGCACGTTGTTTCGTTCGGGATGCACCCCGATAACGCGGCTTCCGTTGTTTGTGAGCGTTCGATCGGGCGCCGCGGCGTCGATGCCTGGCATGATGGATTCCATCTTAGATATCGGTTTCAACGACGAAAGTTGCGAGGCGTGCATTGCCGCCGGCATCGACTCACGCTTCGTGTACGATTCATATCGGCGTTTACTTCACATGTTCGGTGATGTCGTCGAAGGCATTCCAAGTGAAGATTTTGCGCGCGCGCTCGACGCCAAGAAGAAATCAATCGGCGCGAGTACCGACGCTGAACTGACATCTGACGCCTTGCGCGAGCTCTGCGACGATTTCAAGCGAATTTACGAAAAGCACAAGATTAAATTTGAACAGAACCCACTCGAGCAATTACGTAAGAGCATTGTGTCTGTGTTCAAGTCGTGGAACAATCCTCGCGCGGTGACGTATCGGAAGATTAACAACATCACCACGCTTCGCGGTACCGCCGTCAACGTCCAGCAAATGGCGTACGGTAATCTCGACGACAACTCAGGCAGTGGCGTGTGCTTTACTCGAAATCCGGCGACGGGGCAAAATGCCATTTACGGCGAATTCTTGCTTCGCGCGCAAGGCGAAGACGTCGTGTCTGGCGCGAGGACGCCAATCGACATTTCTCAATTGAGCGCGACGCTCCCAGACGCCTCGGCGGATCTCAAACGCGCGTGCGCGGCGTTGGAATCCTCGTACTCAGAGATGATGGATGTTGAATTTACGATTGAATCTGGAACGCTTTTCGTACTGCAATGCCGCGTCGGGAAGCGCACCGGCGCTGCGGCGGTGCGCATCGCGACTGAAATGGCTGCCGAAGGCTGCGTGACGCGTGAACACGCGATTACGATGGTGCCCTCGCGTTCGCTCGAACAATGCCTGCACCCGGTGTTTACACTCGATGCGAACTCGGACGAATACGTCACGCGAGTAGTCACGCGCGGATTGCCTGCGTCTCCCGGAGCGGCGGTCGGCGCCATTGTCTTCAATGCCAAGGAGGCCGAAAAGCTTTCGTCTGAGGGTAAGCCATGCATTTTAGTTCGCGAAGAGACGAGCGCGGAAGACGTCGGTGGCATGTGGAGCGCGAATGGAATTCTCACGTCGCGAGGAGGCATGACGAGCCACGCTGCCGTCGTCGCTCGCGGATGGGGCAAGCCGTGCGTCGTCGGTGCAAGCGGCATTCACATCAAAAACGGCAAAGAACTACGATTCGACGGCAGCGACAAAGTCTATCGACAAGGTCACGTGATTTCCATCAACGGCGTGACGGGTGAGGTGCTCGACGCGAAACTCGACACGCGCACGTCGACGATTGACACGTTTCTTCCATTGAAAACGCTCATGGCGTGGTGCGATGACGCGCGTCGATTGGACGTTCGCGCCAACGCCGATACCATCGAAGACGCCTTAGAAGCTCGCGCCGAAGGCGCGCACGGCGTTGGTCTCGTGCGTTCCGAACACATGTTCTTCGGTACTCCCGAACGCGTTCGAGCGATGCGCGCGATGGTCGTCGCGCAACACGACGAATCAGCCCTCGCCGCCGCGTTGGAGACGCTTAAAAAGTTCCAATACGACGACTTTTACGGTGTCTTGAAAGCGTTCGCGGGCTACCCGGTAACGATTCGTTTGCTCGACCCGCCGCTGCATGAGTTCATGCCGAGCGCTGAAAAGCTACGCGAAGGCGCGGCGGATGAAATCGCTCGCGACGTTGGCAAATCGAGTAAGGACGTGATGGACATTGCCAAGGATTTGGAATGCGCAAATCCGATGCTCGCCTTGCGTGGATGTCGTCTCGGCATTGTTCAGCCAGCGATTTCAACCATGCAAGTTCGCGCCGTGGTGGAGGCTGCAATGACGCTCCGAAATGAAGGCGTCGCCGCGATGCCGGAAATCATGATTCCGCTCGTGTCTACGACTCGCGAATTTACGCATCAACGCGATTTGGTCTTGGAAGTCATTCGTCTCGTCGCCGAGGAGCGTCAAGAGCCCCCGTTACGCATCGCCATCGGAGCCATGATTGAGACTCCGCGCGCGGCATTCATCGCCGGAGATCTCTTGCGGGAAGGCGCGTGTTTTTTTTCATTCGGGACGAATGACTTGACGCAGATGACGTTTGGTATGAGCCGCGACGATTCCGACGCCTTCGTCGCGCCGTACAAGACGATGGGCATCTTGTCCGAAGATCCGTTCGTCGAGCTCGACGACGTGGGCGTGGGCGAATTAATGCGAATCACCATCAGTCGCGCACAAGAGGTCGGCGGGAAATCGATTGAATTCGGAGTGTGTGGTGAACACGCCGCCGACCCGGCGAGCTTGAGAATCATCGACCGTTTGGACGTCGGGTACATCAGCGTGTCATCCCATCGCGTTCTCGTCGCCCGTCTGGCCGCAGCGCAAGCCGCAATCGCAAATGGCTCTAAGCCCCATGCTCGCGCCTCCAAGCACCGTCACGTCGCTTCTCACGCGGCGTAAGCGCGCCGCGCCATCACCAAGAACTACGCGTTTCGGCTCGCATCCAACGCCGCCGAGACGCGACCCCGAGACGTTTACATCGCACCCTTTCACGCGAATTTTCAATACAACACTCGATGCTTACACTCTCACGATACTATTTCCCATCGCGTACGCGCGTGAGCACCGAAATCCCACTCGACGCGCGTCGATTTCGCGTGAGAACGCGTCGGTGCAAAACAATGAGCAAAACGGCACCGACATCACTCGTGCCATCGCCATTACACGCCCGCGTCGCGCCGCCGCTCACAGTCCGCGCCCGTCGCACGCGTGCGCGCACGATGGGTGACGGGTACGACGACACCCAGCGCCTGTCGCGCGCAGAGTCGAGTTCGGCGCCGGCGATGACGATGTCTCGCGCGCAGTCGCTCGATTCTGCATCTGCGAATTACACGCCGTCGAGTCCAGAGCTCGTCGGCGGCGTCGTCGGCGGCAAAGAGACCGATGTGACGTTGATGCGGCTTCAGCGCATGTCGGCGTTCGAGTCGCACGATTATGACCCGATGGATAACGACTTGGAGGAGGACGCGTTGCGCGGTCGCTCAAGGGAGGATTATCGACGGGAAATGTCATGGAAGTGGTTCACGTCCGTGCTCATCGGGCTCGCAATGGGGTTTATCGCGTTTGTCGTCGATGGTTTGGTGGATAAGTTGAATTTATTTAGGTATGGCGTCATCGGGGAGAAGGTTGGCGTGGATGGGATGTCGAGGTTCGTGGCGTATTTGGCGCATGTGAGCGTGAGTTGCGCCTTCGCCGCAGTGGCTGGAGGGTTAGTGTCATACGTCGAGCCTCTCGCCGCGGGTTCGGGAATTCCAGAGCTAAAGACATATTTGAATGGCGTGCACTTGAAAGGGCTCCTTCGTTTGAAGACGGTGGTGGCAAAGCTCGGGGGGATTTCTTTTAGCATCGGCGCCGGGTTGATTGCAGGAAAAGAAGGGCCATTCGTGCACGGTGGTGGGTTAGTCGGCGGTGGCATCGCCGCTTTTGGGTCGAATACGCTCGGGTTTAAAACCAAACGCCCCGCGTGGTTTAGAAATGATCGCGACAAGCGGGACTTTGTGGCTATCGGTACGGCGACTGGCGTCGCGGTGGCGTTCGCCGCTCCCATCGGTGGCATGTTATTCACCGTCGAAGAAGGCGCGAGTTTTTACAACTCGGATATGCTTTGGCGAGGCTTTTTAGCGACGTGCACGGGCGTGCTCACCATGCACTGGCTTGAACAGCTTGATTTTGACGCGAGCGATTTCGCGCGCGCGAGATTCGGCACGCATCGCGACTTTGGGTTGTACACCGATAACGAAGCCGATTACTCCAAACAGTACTGGTGGTACTTCTGGGAAGTCCCGATTTTCCTTCTCATGGGCGCCGCCGGTGGGTTGATGGGATCGGCGTTCGTAAACCTCAACGTGAAGATTACGGCGCTGCGCGCCAAATACATTCCCGTGGGAAACAAAAGAAAGCGCTTGCTCGAAGTCATCGCCATCGCCGGTATCACATCGACGCTGTTCTTCTTTTTCATGTCAATCTCACCGTGTAAGGATATTCCGTTACCCTTACAGGCGGGCACAACAGACTCCATTGACACCGCCGCGGCTAACGCTACGTTTGAGTACGGCGTGGAGACGAGGGACGAAATTCGAGAAGACTTTTTCAAACAATTATACTGCCCCGAAGGTCAGTACTCAGTGTATGGGCAACTGTTCTTCACTCCTTTGTCGCAGTCGTTCAAGTTTTTGCTCCATCTCGGTGAAGTGGGTGAATTCGGCCAGGACAAGGAACATCCTTTCCCTCTGAGTGCGTTGATTTGGTACTTTTTGCTCACGTTTTCATTGATGACTGTGACGTATGGTGTCGGTGCGCCGACAGGTTTGTTCGTGCCATCTCTAGCCGTCGGGGCATCATTTGGTCAGATATGCGGCCGCATAGTTTCCGCCGTAGCCGCGCGACATTCGAGAGATATAGAAATTAACTTGCACGCGTACGCCATCATCGGCGCTGCGGCGAGTCTCGGCGGCGCCACACGCATGACGATTTCAATCACGGTTCTGGTGATGGAAACCACAGGGTCGATGCAACTCATCATTCCGCTCATGCTTACTATTTTCGCCGCCAAGCACATCGGGGATAAGTATACGCTGGGGATTTACGACACGCACATTAAAATCCGCGGGGCGCCGTTTTTGGAAGAACCCGAGCTCGCCGGACCGTGCGGGGACAAACTTCGCGTCTCAGAAGTCATGAGCGACGATCTAGTCACCCTCGAGCCCATCATGCGTGTCAGTGAGTTACTCAAGGTGCTCATCGAAACCAATCACGGAGCCTACCCGGTCACGGACGCACCACCGACGCACAGCGGCGAAGAGTTTGAGCTTCACGGTTCGATTACTCGCAACGTGTTGCTCAAGATGCTCCTCCACAGGATTTCTTTCGTGGACCCACAGAACCCGTTGGTTGGGAATAACTTGTTTACCAGTCCGCGCGAGCGCGATGACCTCTTGGAGCAGCTGAAGCAAATTCCTTTCAAGGTGCCGTCGGCTCGCGAAGTGGCGCAGCGCGTCGCCCAGAGCGACGTCGACACCATGTGCGTCGATTTACGCAGCTTCATGCAACGCCATCCATTCGTAGTGCACGGCGACGCGCGTCTCAGTCGAGCCTACCGGTCATTCCGAACGCTCGGTTTGCGCCACATGTACGTCATGCCCGCCCGCCCGCGCGTCGTGGGCGTGCTCACCCGCAAGGATGTCATTCACGAAAAGGCGGCGTTACAATTGGGATTGTACGCCCGCGGCCTCTCCCAGCCGCCTCGCGCAGTCAGTCGCACGTTCGAGCCCGTGCACGCCGCACCAGACGTCGCACATCGTCCGCGCGCATCATCACACGCGCACGCACCCGACGACGCCGAACACGAACACGACGAACACGACGCGTCGCTGCCGTACATTCCGTACTATGTCAGCAACGTCGTCGAATCGACGCCCTCCAATCCCACTTCCGACACCTTTACCTCCATCGAACTCATCGACCGCGCCTCTCGCGGCGCCGTTCGACGACGCGACGCCAGTCCACGATAGCCCTTTGTGTCAATTTCACCCTAGTATATCGCGTACCCGATCGAAATGTCGTCCTCGACGTCTCGCGCGCGACGCCTCGCGGCGCGCTGACTGTACTTTAGTGCAATTCCAATCTCCCCCCTCCGCACACCGCCACGCGCGGTTCCGCACACTCGTCCGCGCCGCACCGAGCGCAAAAGGACGCCCCAGGTCGCATTCGCACCTCGACGACCACGTTTTCGTCGCGGCGCGCGTCGTCATGGGCGCGTACTTGAGCCAGCCCGTGACGGCGAAATCCTCCGCCGACGGCGCGGATGATACATTTGCGTACGGCACGACCGCCATGCAAGGCTGGCGGACGAATATGGAGGTGCGTGTGATGGCGCAATGCGTGTGTACTCGTTTCGACGCGTTGTATGGGGGGGAATCGGCGCGCGCGCGTGCGTAAGGGGCTGGGCACGTGAGATTGCGCGCGCTGGATCGCGCGCGCGACGGCTTGAAACCGCGCGCGAGTGGCGCCCGCACGGCGCCGACGGCGATGATGACGCGCTCATGACTGACGCATGCGTCACTATTATGTGTTCTCTCGCATGTACAGGACGCGCACTCGACGATATTAAACTTGGACGACACCAATACGTCGTTTTTCGCGGTGTTTGACGGGCACGGAGGCAAAGAGGTGGCGCTGTACGCTGCGAAACACTTGCACGAGGCGTTAAAGAGGGAAGATGCGTACAAGGGTGGCGATATGAGCGCGGCTTTGCAGGCGAGTTTCTTGAGGTTGGATGAGATGATGCTTGCGAAGGATTCAGCGGCGGAGTTGACGGCGTTTCGAAACGACGGACAGAAGAGCGACGAGCCATCCATCGCCGGGTTGCTCGGAGGGGAGGGATCGAGCGCGGAGGATAAAAAGTCGCGACGAGCGGAGGTTAACGCCAAGCTTCGTGCGGCGTTGATTGAACAAGTGAAAGAAGCAAACCCTGATATTGATGAAGACGATATTAAGTTTGATTTTGAGCTTGATGATGATGATTTTGATGAAATCGCGCCGAGCTCGAGCGGGAGCGACGCGATGAACATCGACAAGGCTCACGAACATTGGACTGGCCCGCAAGCTGGGGCGACGTCAGTGGTGGTTGTCGTGCGCGGTGATAAGGTATACTGTGCCAACGCGGGTGACTCCAGAGCGGTGTTCTGCAGGAAAGATGGCAAGGCGGTCGATATGAGCATTGACCACAAGCCTATGAACGACGCCGAACGCGCGCGCATCATGAAGGCGGGCGGATTTGTCAGCGAAGGCCGCGTAAATGGATCGCTGGCACTTTCTCGTGCGTTGGGAGATTTTGAGTACAAGCAAAATCAGAACCTCACCGTGGAAGAGCAAGCCGTGACGGCGTTACCAGAGATTAAAGAGTTTACCATTGAGCAGGGTGACGAATTCTTCATTCTGGCGTGCGACGGCATCTGGGACGTCTTGAGTTCACAAGAATGTGTGGACTTTGTGCGCGAGCGTCTAAAGGCTGGCGAGGAAAAATTAAGTAAAGTGTGTGAAGAGCTTTGCGATCGGTGTTTGGCGCCAGACACTCGAGGCAGCGGATTGGGTTGCGATAACATGAGCGTAATAATCTGCGTGCTGAAAAATAAGCCGAGCGCGGTATGACTGGACACGTGACGACGATGATGACGACGACGATGATGACGACGACGACGACAATAATAGTTTAACAACATGTACGATTGTATCCTGTCGGGATGAATGTATGCGCTAGGACGTAGGGACGTAGGAGATTCCAAATCAGAGTAATATAAAGAGTATTTTTTCTTACACCGCGGGTTCTTAGCTGTCTCGTCAGCGACGCGCGTGGCAACGCTTTGCGACGCATCTTTTTTTTCTTTGTGGTGGTCCATTCTTCAACTTTTTCGTACCGAGGCGTGCAGAAGCTTGTTTTAGTTCTTCCCCGAGCTCCATCACCAGCGGTCTCCAAAGCCGCACGCGAGCGTTGATGAAGAAATTAGAAATTTGCGCCACTGAGAATCCGGTTTGTTCGGCGAGTCGGCGTTTCTCCATCGGAGTAGGCCAAGGCGCATCAAAGTGCTCAACGATCCAACGCTTGAGTACATCTCGTGGAGGCGCGTCATCGCCCGTTTCATAACACAAAATATCATCCACTGACGTTCGAGGTGTAGCGCGATGCGACGCGACGACGGCGCCGGCGGCCTTCCCGCCTCTCGCCGTCGCCGCCGCTCGAGCCACATCGAGCGACTTTTCCATACGAACGCGCGCGCTCGCAAATCTCGCCTCAATTGCGCGCCTCGCATGCGTCGTAATCCCCGGCGAACTCCCAAAAACTCCCATCTCGCGCGTCAATCTCGCGAAACGCTCCTCCAAATCATCCAACTTCTGCATACAGTCCTCTTCAGCCACGCGTGCGTCGCGCACGAGTTCGCCCATGTCCACAGCCCCCCGTCCTCACGCGCGCGACACCGATGCGTCTGTACTATATGCACCTCTTCGCGCGTTCGCCGCGATCGCCACCGCTCGCGCGCCGCGCGAAATGCCGACATTACGCGCGCGGATGTGACTTGACAAGACACAAAAAACGCGCCAACAACCAGCACCTGATTGGTGTTGCGCTTTTCACGCGCGCACCGCACACGATGGCGCGCGACACCGCCGGCGCGCGCGCGCCGAGGGCGCCGCGGCGAGGAGGACGCCGCGGCAGTCGATCACCGCGGAAGGCTGACGGCGGCGTGGCGGGCGATGCAGGTGCGGAGGTTGGTGTTCAATTCAAAGTTGAAAATAGTGTTGACGCCGACGCACAGACGACGGGGAATGGTCGACGCGAGGTGGTGATTCCAGCGCCGCGCGGCGTGAGCGCGGCGAGTGTGAGTAGTTTTGTTCGTGCGCCGGATGATGCGGACGTGGTTAGAGCGGATGCGCTCCCGCCCACGCCGCGCGGGTTGACGCTGAACACGAAGACGGTCGCCAAGGCGGTTGAGGATGGGAAACCGAGCGTGACGTTTGATTCGCCCGTGGCGATACGTTCGCCCGATGTGCGAGCGGCAGAGGAGTCGGAGAATGAGTTTGGATCGGCGACGAGCGTGTTTGCGGTGCGAGTTGGCGATGCGTTGGAGAGCATCGATGAGGACGTTTCGCCGTTTTCGCACGCGAGCGAATATCCGCCGACGTATCACGAGGCGAAGATTGCCAAACGTGAGGCCGAAGCCGAAGCGTACTCGGATGCAAATACCGTGACGGCATTATCGAGTTCTGAGGATGAACTCGCGGATGTCATGTACGATGTTTTGGGATTTGAAATTCCAGAGGCGCTGCACGTCGAAGAGGACGCGGCCCGAATGTCTCGCGCCGAACATCGGAGTCGCCAGGGTGAATATCTTGACGTTTATAGAAAGTGCGCGCGCAAGCAGCAGAATATTGGTGGTGACGCATGTTTAGCGCTGGCGGTGAATGGCGTGCATCCCGACCATCGAGCAGAAATCTGGGCTGAGAAGCTTAAAGCCCACGTCAAACAAAACGCGAGCGGCACTTCCTTTTATCAATATTTAGAACAAGGGCGCACGACGTTGAGCGAGGATGAGATAAAAATGATTGAAACCGACGCTGGTGCAGTATTTCCAACGCATCCGAGGTTTTGCGTCGATCAAGAGGCATTGTCGCGTGGTCATTCTAGGCAAAACTCGACGCACTCCTTGGCGAGCATGGCGTCTGGCTCCGGGTACGTCGAACATCCAAGCGTGGGATACTGCTTGCTCAGCACACTGCAGAGTATTCTCATCGCCGCCGCCGCTCGAAGTCCACACGGGTATTGCGCTGGCTTCGTCGTCCCGGCGGCGATTATGCTGCTTCTCACCGAAGACGAAGAGGCCTCGTTTTGGATGCTCGCGGGATTTGTCGAAGACGTCGTCCCACACGTCGTTTCTCGATCGATGATTCCGCTGTACAGCGAAGGTAAATGCGTCGATTTAGAAATCAACATGAGTGAGCCTGAATTGCATGCGCACTGCGTGGCTGGTGATTGCCGTCCGGCGCTCGTGGTTGCTGGATTGTTTACTCGCCTAGGCGTAGGCGTTTTACCGACAGAGAGTGCTTTACGTCTCTGGGACGCTTTGATTCTCGAAGGCGGGCAGATACTGACGCCATTCGCGTTGGTGATGCTCAAGTCGATGAAAGCTACGCTCATGGCAGCCGATGCAAAGTCGTTGTGCGACGTATTTGATGATTGTGCGGCGCGAATGCACGAAGTCTCCGACGCATTGCTCGACGCCATCATTATCGGTCGAGACGCACCATCTAAATTCGACAGCTTAAGCATTCGTGTCGCCGAACGTGCGGTGACTGCTGATGCGCTGAACGATCTCAACAGTTTTTACGAGCTGTTAGATCAGCTTCAAAATCAGGTTGAAGGGTGCCAAATTTCGCGAAGCGCTCTTGACTACATGACGCGCTCGACGTACATGTACGACGAGTTCTATGACGTCGACACTCCTGTGGACAAAGAATATCAAACTCGCAAAATTAGCGACTCGTTCGATGCCATCGTGCGGCTAAGAGGCGAAAACGCGGACCCCAGTGTACCGTCTAGCGTGACGTACGACGAATTGATGCGAGTCTTTCGCATCAAACCGGCGACGTCGGGCGCGTTGAAGATGCTCGCTGTCGAAGGTGCAACCGTCGAATCACGCGTAGAAACGTTCCTTCTCGGTGAAGGTGGACGAGAATCGGGAAAACCACCGAGCGAAAAGACTATTAAGATGGCGCTGTTTGTCGCAAATTCTGTGTTACCGACGCAGCGTTTGAGCGGTGCGCCCGTAGAGAGCAAAATATTAGGCGAGCTCGCAACCTCGTCGCCACAAACGTGGTATAGTGAAATGCGCATGGGCGCGCGCTCGGGATTGATATTAGCAAATTTCACTATCCCATTGTTTAGACGAGGCACGTCGACGAGTGCCTTCGACGTCACCGTCGTTGCGTCGCGCGTGAAATCAAACAACGAAAGCCCGCGAGCGCTCGCCAATGCCTTTGACATTGTCGCGCACACGCAGTACTCGTGCTTGGTACAAACCGCGGATGGTGCGCCATACATCGTTAAAAAGCGCTTTAACGATTTCAAGCGCTTGCATGAGACATTAAACGCTGGCGGTTGTTACAACTGCATGCACATGTCCAAGAACATCATCGGCTCCGACGTCGGCTTGAGCGTCGACCCGCACGTCGTCGCGTGTCGCACCGTGACATTGCAGAGGTATTTAGATCAGCTCAATGGATGTGGCTTACCGAAAGTGCACATGACGCTTCGCGCGTTTCTTGGTTTAGATGAGCCGAAAACCAAAATTTCTCGCTTGAGAGCGTTTTGCGCGTGCGCGCCGCTCGCCAAATGCGACTTGTTTGGCTTTCTTGGACAATCACGACCGTCGGGGCGTTAGCATGGCATGCATCTATTGCATAAGCAGATAATTCTAGCTACTCTACTTTAGGTATCGAGACACAAACTGTGTCTCGATGTAAAATAATACATACACGTTGTACAAAACGCTGCCGACGTCCTCACCGAGGCGTGCGTGTGATTCAAGCCCGCGCACACATCCAAATCCATCACACACACACACACACGTACACGTGTGATCACGACCCTCCCGCGTCGTCGTCTGCGATGATCCAACAGTCCTCCGCGTGTTCGCCGTGCGGATTTTTCACCCTGTCTCGTTGCATACGTTGCGAATACTCACTCGGCACCACCACGCACGCCTCCCTCGTCACCATAAACGCCTCAGCCGCGTCGTCCTCGAACCACACCCCATCCTCGGCGTCTTCGCGCGCGAGCGCGGCGACGATGAGCGCGTCATCGTCGCGCGTCACGTCGCGAACCGCGCACACGCGCCCATCGACGAGCACGCAATCGAACACTTCTGCGCGCACCGGCGCGCCGCACGCGCGCGCCAACCGCCGTGGCGCGCGCCAACCGCGAGATGGCGCGCGCGTGACGCATATCCGCGCGCGCGTCGCCGACATCGCGCGCGCGATGCTCGCGTGCGCGCGCGAATGTGTCGTCTTTGAGTGCGCCCACAACCCTACGCAGCTCGTCACAAATCGCCGCATCACTCGCGCACTCGGCCGTCGTCGCGACATGAGCGCCCCGATAAACCCCAAACCTTTCCTCGCGCAGCTCACCGGTAAGAAGGTGGCGGTGAAGCTGAAGTGGGGCATGGAGTACCGCGGCTTTTTGGTGTCGACCGATGCGTACATGAACGTGCAGCTCGCATCCACGGAGGAGTACGTCGACGGTGAGTCGCAAGGCATGCTCGGGGAGGTGCTGATTAGATGTAACAATGTGATGTATTTAAAAGCCGCGGATGAGGAGGACGCGTGAGAGCGCGCGCATGGCAGCGAAAGGGTTTTTAGGTGCGGTTTTTAGAATTTTGAATGAACGATAGAGCTCCATTGAAGACGATCGAGATCGTTACACGCGCGTCAAGCTATGTCGAAGCGCCGGGGTTGAACCCACCAGGGACGCCATCGAACTTGCAGTTGCTAAAGTCCATCTCCGGATGCGCCGCCATGAAAGATTTTAATGCGTTTTGCTTGACTTCTTCGTCAGCCGTCGGCAACCCGAGCGACTTTTGTCGTTGGTCGTACATCATTTTTTCCACCGTCGACCGCGTTTCGCCATCGAGATCGCTCAGCTTGCTATTTTCGGGTTCGACTTTTTTAACGTCGATTTTCGGATCGCACGTCAAGACGTGGGGCCACCACAACATGCCCTTTTGCTTTTGTAAAAATACGTTGACGACGGCGCCGTCTTCGAGCGTCCAATAGCACTCGTCGACGGCAATCGGGGCGAAGAATTCACCCTCAATCACCGGCTCACCTCGACCATTCGCCGCATCGGGGGATTTGACGTAAAACGTAAACGTATTCTTCGTGAACTCGCATGAGATTTGCTTTGCTTTGGTTCCGGGCGGAACCGAAACGCGGACGTCCGCGTCGTCGAGCGTCTGTGTCCACGAATACTTCTCTGCATCCCCACCGTTCCCACGATTCGGCATCATCGTCCCAGGCTGCAACGCGTGTGGATCGTCTTCATCCCCATCGCCAGCTCCCCCCGCAACTGGCGCATCAGTCGCGTCCACGTTCGCCGCCGACGTAGCCGCCGTCGCGTCCTCATCCGTCACGTCGACAATCTTCCCCTTGCTCTTCTCCATCTCCATCTCCAACGTCTTCGCCCGCAATCGTTCTACACGCTTCGCCTCTTCCTCTTGCTCTCTCGCCAATCGCGCGCGTAACTTGGCGTCTTCCTCCGCCTTGCGTCGTTCGATCGCTTCGTCCCGCGCCGACGCCGCGCGCGCCGCCTCGGCGCCATCCTTCCCTCCTCGCTTCGCCAACGCCGCGCGCACCGCCTCCCCAGCGCGCGCGGGGTCGGCAAAAAAGTCCGTGCGTCGATCTAGGAACCCAAAGAACGCATCGAGCACGGCGACGATGGCGCTTTCCCCCGGCGGCGCGTGCGGGCTACACATTTGTGCGCACTGCGTGAGCAGCGCATCGACGTTCGTCTCCACGTTCGGCGGCAGCGTCGTTAACGGCGGCATGGATGGCGATGCGATGCGCCGTCGTCCTTCGCGGCGTTTCGTGCGCACGGCGACGATGGAGCGTCGACGAATGACGATGACGATGATTTGAATTCAAATACCAGCTGTCACACCATGACGCCCACTCCGAGCGACGCCCTGCGCGCGCTCGAGCCCGCGACGCGCGATGCGAACGCATTCAAAGCGCGCTCGGCGCTCATCGCCATGCGCGCCATCGTCGCGCGCGCGGGCGCCGACGCGGACGCGCTTTGTGCCGCGGGCGCCGCATCCGCGTGGCCGCACGTCTTCGCGCGCGCGTCGTCGGCGCAGGACGCCGTGCGCGCCGACGCGGTGGCGACGCTCGAGGCATTCCTCGCGGCACGGTGCGTGCGCGCGAGCGACGCGGTGGCGAGGCTCGCGCCGGCGTGGACGCACGCGAATTGGCGCGCGAGAGAGAGCGCGTTGAAGGTGTTCAGTGGGACGCTCTCGCGCGGTTGCGCGCGCGAGGACGACGCGCGAGAGATGTTTAAACGCGCGTGCGATTCGATGGGCGACAGGGAATCAGCGGTTCGCGACGCGGCGTTCGCGTGCGCGAGCGCGGCGCGCGCGGCGTTTCCAGAGGCGATGGTTGAGGAATTTGAGCTGGCGAGGAACGATTTGCGGCCGCAGCACGCCAAGGCGCTCGAACGGCTGTTGACGACGACGACGACGACGACGACGACGACGACGACGACGGAGCGCGCGGACGATGTTCCACTGCGTTCGACTGTGGCGGCAGTCGTGGCGGATGGGTTGGTGCCGCCGCCGCCGGAACGGATTTCGAATGAGCACGAGCTCAAACGCGCGATGCACGCGGCGGCGCGGGATTTGCATCCAGAGCAGGATTGGTTGAAGCGCATTGCCGCCATGGTACGCTTGGAAGCCATCGCGCTGGGTGGTGGGAGCGTGGCGTTTGAGGATGCGTTCACGTCGTCGCTTGGAAAGGCGAAGGAGGCGATCACGGCGCAGGTGACTGATCGTCGTAGCGCCGTGGTGAAGCAAGCGTCGCATTTACTCGCGGCGTTGGCTCGACACGCCACGGCGTCGTTTGAGCCCTACGCCGAGCATTTTATCATGGCGTTGTTGAAAACGACGGTGATTACTGTCGGTGTCATCGCAGAGAGCGGTGACGCGGGTATTAAAGGTATCATCGCGCACTGTCAATCGCCAAAGGTTGTGGTGAAATTGAGCGCGGCGGCGCGCGAAGAGCGAGCGCCAAAGGCGCGCGCGTGCGCGGTGGAATACTTGAGTTTGATTTTACAAACATGGGATTTGAACAAGAAATATTTAGAGTACATTGATAACGCGTTACAAACGTGCATTAGTGACGCAGACGCAACCGTGCGGAACAATGCAAAGGCGTGCGTTGAAATTTTATCCGCGACGTCGCCGACGTCGAGTCGCGACGGTTTCGCGCGCGTTGATTCCAAGCTTTCGGGAAGCGCGCAAGATGTGATGTCTATTGATAGCGGCTCGGAAGTTACGAGCGATCAACGCGGCGGACGCGCACAGCGAGACACCGGCGATGAGCGCGCATCAGCCCGCGACCGCTCGAGAAGCGCGTCCAGAGCCACACATCGGCTCGGCGGCGCGTCCCGCGTGGCGCACGTCACCGTCGACGATGTCCCGGCGCCGGTGCCATCGCGCCCGACGCGGGACGTATTCGCCGCGATTGAATTCGCCGAGCACATTGAACGCGCGGGCAACCGCGCCGGGCGCGTCGAGGCGAGCGCGAGACTGCGAGACGCGCTCGACACCTCGGATGCTCGAATTCACGGCTCTCAAGCGGCGCGCTTTGAAGCGCAAGCGACAAAACGCGTCGCCAAAATCGTCAAGCTCTTGCTCGCATACGCTGCCGACGCTAACGAACTCGTGTGCGACGCCGCGCTCGAGTCCATGTCCACGCTCGCGTACGTCGCGCGGGACGAATTTCGCCCGTCGCTGCCGAGCGCGTGCTCGAGCGCGTTTGAACGCTTGGTGGATGCTCGGGAAGCGACGCGCGCGCTCGCCGCTGAATGCTTGGCGTCGTTTGGCGATGTGTACGAGCCGAATGCCCTGGCGCCCGCGCTGTTGCGTGCGTTGAAAGGTGCATCGACGGCGCGCGTGAAGACGGGTGTGTTAGAATTTGCATTGTACGTCTTTTGCGGTCGCGGCGGCGGTTCGGGCGACGTCGCGTTCAATCCGGCGACTGTAACGACGACGATGGAGGCGTGGATCGACATGGTGTGTGACATGGTCAGCGACATCGAAGAGACGATGGCAAAAGCAGCGGCGGCGAATTTAGCCGCCATTCATTCGCACGTGGACGGCGCGGTGGTTCCGCGACGAGTCAACGCGTTGTACGAGTACCCGGCGCGCGTACGATTTATGGACGCCGTCGAGCGGCGCGCGCCAAAGCTTGCTCAAGCGCTGCAATCTCTCGTTGATTTACAACAGCCGCCGATTCGCGCGGAACCGAAAGTTGCGCGAACGCCGCATGGCGCGCCGAAGAGTTTCAACCGCGTCGCCGTAGACGTCGACGACGATTTCGAGCGCGACGGGTTTGAGAATCAAAACGTCGCTTCATTCATGAATGGCGCTTCGTATGAATCTATGTACGTCGAAGCGACGACCACGAGCACATCCCCCGTCGTCGCGGAATCGCAAAACGTCGGCATCGGGCAGCGCATCGTTCGCGCTTTAGAAGACATGCGCGACGACGACGAGTCGCGCGTCGTACGTGGTTTACTCGCCGTCGCCCGGGTGGCGTCGAGCGACGTCGAAGCGTTTACGCCGTATCTCGCCTTGGTCGCGCCTCGCGCGTGCGCCGCGCTGAATGACTCGCGACCCATCGTCGCCGCGCACGCCGTGTACGCCATGCGGAGCATATTCGAGCGAGACGGTGGTATGCGCGCCGACGACGCCGCCGTCGCCTTGGCGCCGTTGCTCGACGACGCGAGCGTCGCCGTCGTCGCGCCTCTGACGTGCGTACGCATGATGGTCAGCCGCGCGTCGACGCGTGAGTTAGAAGGCGCGTTACCAAAAATCATTCGCGCCATCGTCGCGGCGTGCGAAAGCGACCACGTCGCGGTGCGTCAGCTCGCCGTTCGGGTCCTCGGCGCGTGTCAGTCGACGCTCGGCCGAGCGTGGATGGCGCCGTACGTCAAAGCGTTGCCTCCGTCTCGTCAAACCATGATTACGCACGTTGCCGCCGCCGCGTAGGCGACGCGACGCCACGTCACATTGTTCAATATCAAAATACTACTGCAGTGTACTACACGTGTTCGGAATCGGCGACGAATTCGTCGCCGGCGTCGAAGACTTGGCGGACGACGGCGTCAAAGGTGGCGTCGCCGTACTGGGGCACCGCGGGACGAGCCACAGGGCGCGCGGCGCGAGCGCGGCGGCGCGAGCGCGTGGGTGATACCCTCGCGTGTGCGCGTGCGTGCTGTGCGGTGTGCGCGCGCATGGTGTGCAACGTGCGTCGCACAGTGCGGCTCTGCAGCGCCGCTCTGTGGAAGCCTTTATCCACGCTGAGTCACCGTCTGACGGCGCGCGCTCGAGACCGCCGCCAGGCCGACCGCGTCGGCGCGCATCACGTTCAAAATGTGTAATTCACAACGACAATTATGTAAGCTAATGTTGCATGCGCGAGCGCACGCGTGGCGTGGGAAACTAGCGCTGGATGACGACTGCGCCGGCTAAACCGTCGGAGATGACGTGGGCGTCGTCGTCCAACGTCTTGGGCGGGAATCCGCTGAGTTGCAGCGCGTACGCGAATGATTCCGACGGTCGCGAGTTGGCAATGAACGAACGAATGTGTGCCACGGTGTGTGAGGTGTTGAACTTTCCGACGAGTCGGCTACCGTCGCGTAAACGAATCTGAATGGACGTCGTCGGTTGACTTTCGTCCACGGTCCAGTCGCCCACGCTCGCGCCAGCGGCTGACGGTGGCGGTGCCGTCGTCGGCTCGCTTGCGAGCGTACGCCCCGAACCACCAAATGCTTTGTATTTAGGTTCCGCCGGCGGCACGTACGGCTCGTGACGCTGCATCAAATTGATGTTCATTCGCGTGTTTCGATCCCGAGGCAAAAGCTCCGCCGGCGCTTCGCCGCGCGCGATGGATTCCATAAACGCCACATTCGCGGGATCATCAAACCCGCGCAACGGCCCATCGTCAATGGTAAATCCGTTCTGCCAGAACGTCACGACGGTGCTCTGAATCGCATTCGAATCCGCCGCGACGTCGACGTCCGCGTCGCCGACCTCCGCCGTCTCCGCAGCCGCGTCGCCCCCGAGCGTGCGCGCGCGCCCTTGAAACGCCACCCGCGCACCGCGAGTGCCGCGTTCGTTTGGATTTAAATCTTCGTGCGTGCCTTCGCCCACGCCGTGTGCGCGCGCGGAGTCGAACATTTGTCCAAGACGCGTTTCTGGGCGCTGCCTCGGGTCGATGACCGATTGCCCGCTCGATGCCCCGCCCGTGTACCACTCTTGCGGGTCTGGCCCATCGCCCCGTCGCTCGTTCTCGTCATCTTTATTCACGTCGCTTAAACTACGAACGTTGACCTGTGCGTGCGCGCGAACGCGAGAGACAAGAGCGCAAAGAGTGGTTAGCAACGAGATCCAATCCAACGCACTTTACGACGACACCGCCGCGCGGCGACACGACGAGGTCTCGCGCGAACGCGGGCGCATGGCGCACGTACCATTGCGTGATGTGCGTGTCTGTCGCGCGGAAGCGTTGGGCGAGCACCGGGGTGCGTGGCGCACAGTGAGGCGACGTCGCGTCGCCGGGCGCGGTTGAAAAGAATGATTTAGTGAGCTGAAATTCTTGTGTGTGTTATGATGTACCGTCTACAGTTTGTGTGCCGCTAATTTTTTATCGCTTACCACCCTTCTTCTTGCGACTGGCATTGGCCCATGCCTCGCTGTCGTCATCACCGCCGACGTCGTCGTCAAAGCCGCCACCGCGGCCCGAACTCTGCGACGCCGCCACCTTGGCCAACTCACCATTTCCCAATCCTTCGGCGAGCGAGGGATCGGCGCGCTTTTGGCGAATGAGCTCACCAGCAAACGCCGTCGCTTGCGCAGTTTTGCCGAGATACAACGCCACGTACTCTTGCACCTCGCCCGCAGAGGGCAAGCCGAGCAGGAAATCAACCAACGTCATGTCGTCTGAATTGTTCAACGCGAGCATTTGCGACTTGCACCACGCGCGCAAGGCGTTCTTATTGTTCAATGGAGGCATGGATGTGGTACTCGGGGTCGCAGGCGGCTGAGTCAACGGCGCCACGGCAACACCCATCGCCGGTCGGGCTTGTGGCGCTGGCGCCGGAGCCGGCGCGCGAGCGACAGGCGTCGGAATGGACATCGCCGGTCGAGGCACCGTCTTGGCGGCACCAGCCGCGGCGGTAGCCGCCCATCCACCAGATGGTAACTGCGACTGGTATTGTTGCTGTTGCTGCGCGGCGGCGGCGGCGCGGCGCTCGGCCGCGCGCGCCTCCTCCTCTTGAATTTCCTTCAAGCTTTTTCCCGAGCTCGATTGACCACCCCATGCGCTTCCAAGCACCGCGCCGTGCATGCTAGGCGGCGGCGCGTTCTTTGCTGCTAACGCCGCACGCGCTTCTTCTTCGCGCTGAATATCAAGAAGGGTCTTCTTACCAACGTTAGCTGGGGGTGCGGGCGCGGCACCACCCCACGCCGGACCCGTCGGCGCCTTGGGCGAGGGCGGAGGCTCCTGTGCCGGCGGCATCGGAGCAGGCATCGCCTTAGGAATAGGCATCGCTTGCGGAATGGGCGGCTGCGCACGTTGAGCGGGAGGGGCGTCCCATTGCGATGACGCATCTGCGCCCGCTTTCTCTTGACGTCCTTGCGAGTGGTGCATTTGTCTCGCCTCAAGCTCAGCAAGCGTCAACCCGCGCACTTGCGGAGGTGGAGCTTGGCCTTGCTGGTTTGAAATACCCAAACCCGCAGCGAAATTTGCGAGTGCGTTCACAGATGGAGGCGGCGCTTGCGGCTCAGGCGCACGATGAGCGCGTTCAAGTTCTTCAAGCGTCATTCCGCGCGCCGGAGGCGCGCTGCCTACTGGAGGACCTTGCGGCATATTCGCGAGCCACGGCGGTAAACCGCCGCCGCCAGCTTGTGGTGGTGGCGGTCCCATCGGTGGCATGTGCTGATGTTGCGGCGGAGGTTGCTGTGGCATGGGAATGTGATATCGCCAACCAGATTGCAAAAGCTCAATCAACGGCATAAACGGCGCTTGAGGTGGCGCGTCGATCGGTCTGCAAGGCAAATCGTTCGGGAAAAAGCCACCTTGGTGCCACTCCATGATCTCTTGACGGGAAAATGGCCCTTGTTGTTGCCCGCTTGGATCCAGGTAGAGCCAATCGATGTTTGGCGGCACTGGCATCGGTTGCTGCGGCGGCGCTTGTTGCTGCTGTGGTGGCATTTGCACCGGTGGCATTCGCACTGGCGGCATTTGTACCGGCGGCATTTGCGCTACGGGAGGTTGCATCATACCCTGAATGCTTCCTAAGTGAGACATGTGCGGCATGATGGTTTCCTCCTCTTCCAAAGCGACGAATCTGGACGTTCGTTGCTGCGCCGGCTCTGCCGGCGCAGCCATGGCGAAGAATCCTTCGCGTTCCTCCTTTGTCAGCTCGGGCATCGTCGTGCCTAAGAATGAGTCATCCGTCATACTCGCATCGATGAGCGCGTTGCCCTCTTGCGCCCATTCAGGGACATCGGAATCCTTTACCGCGCTCGCCTTGGCGTCAGCCTTCTTCTCCTCTTTGGCCCAGTCGCCGTGTCGTCCAATCATCGTCAACTCCCACAGCGGATCGCCAGGTTGAATATTCTTCATCGGCACGTTCGTTGCGCACACGTCCGCAGGTAAAACGCACGTGTTCGACTCTTCGAGCTGACGCAAAATGGTCACCATTTCGATCGCCGTGTATCGATACTTGGCGCCGTTGTCCTTCTTCTCCGCGCCCTCGTCGCCGTCTTCACCCGTTGCATCTGTGAATTGACCTTCCGTAGATTTGCTCATCACTCGCTCGTAAAACGACTCGCTCACGCTGCTCACTTGCAACGCACCGAGGGACAATTGCAACGCTTGTCCGCCGCTCTTGCCGCGTCCCATCGTAAACCCTCGGCCAGCGCCCGTCGGTCGCGTCGGGAACCCATCTCGCGAGCTCCGCGCGCCCCCCACCGCGCGCTTGCCATCACCGCCTTCAGTTTTATGAGATTCGCCCTGAGCGTTATCCACCCAGCCTTTGCCACCCCAATCTGCGCCACCGCTGCGACCGTCCGAACGCTTGCCCCACGATTCTCCGCCCGCGCGACGAGCGTCATCCTTAAACTTCCGATCGCGCCCGCCTCTCGTACCTCGCGTACTTTGACGTTCACCTTCACTCGTACGCGCAGTCGTGTCTCCAGCGCTCGCATTATTGCTCCACGGCCGTCCACCGTCGACACTTTTACGATCGCGTCCGGCGGTGACCCATCCGTCGCCCGCGTTCGCGCCCTTCCCTTCCCCATCCGCGCCCGCGCCCGCGCCCGCGCCCGCGCCAGACTTTCCCTCACTCGTCACCGCGTTCTCGCGCCCCGCATCGTCCGCCGTCATGATCCAACGCGCGTCACGAATGCAGTTCAATGCGCAATCCTAATCGACCGCAATCAATCTCCAATTCACTGCTCGCGCGCTCGCCTCGCCGCGTTGCGTGCCCTCGCGCGCGCGCCTGTGCGTCGATGCGCCCTCGCGTGGTGTCTCGCGCGCGTTCCACGCCTCGCCTCGCCTCGCCGCGTGCGTACGTGCGTGCTAAAGAGCGTGGGGTAATGACGACGTGCCGATGGAAACGCACGTCAGAGCGCAGAGCGCGAATGATGCGGGCGTCGCGCACGATGTCGCGCGCGATCGGCGCCGTACGCGCGAGCGATGCGCGCGTGAATACCCGCGCGGTGCTTGCGCGCGCGATGCGAGCGCAGCGCGCGCGGCGTCGCGCGTACGGGGGCGTTGGAACGCGCGCGAGCGCTGGAGAGACCTCGGAGCTGGCGTATAAATGCGCGAATGAACGCGCGACGGCGGCGTTGGCAGCGGCGCTGGCGGGTGTGTCGCGTACGGGTGATGTGATATGTTTGCATGGTGCCGTGGGTGCGGGTAAGAGTGCGTTTGCGAGGGCGTTTATACGCGCTGTGTTTGATGACTCGACGTTGGACGCGCCGTCGCCGACGTACTTGGTGCAACAACGGTACGAGGGAGACGTGCGCGGGGCGGATGGCGTCGTTCGAACGCGTGAGGTGCATCATTATGATTTATATCGCTTGAAAGATGCGCACGAGATTGCGTCGATGGTGGATTTGGGGGAGAGCGCAGCGCGAGCGACGTCGTTGTTTGAGTGGAGCGAACGGTTGGGGACGTCGACGCCGAGCGAGCGATTAGACGTATATGTGCGCGCGGTGCGCGAAGACGAGGTCATAGAGAATGTTATCACGTTAGATTGTGGCGAATGTGAAGACGATGAAGATGAGGAGGACGAGGAGGACGAAGACGACGAGGAAGTGGACGAAGCGTACACCGATACGGCGGCGCGATTGTTTCGATTGAGCGGTCGCGGTGGAGACTGGCACGAACGCTTGCGTTCGCTGGATATTTAGCAAATGATGTAATTTACCGTAGCTAAAGTAGTGGTGTTATTCGACGTCGATGTCGTCGAGATTTTCTGGACCCCAATCGTCGTCGTCGTCGTCGACTTCATACATGTCAGGCGTGCCATTCAATTTCGCCGTAAGCGCGCGCACTAATCCTGCTTGAAGCGAGTTGAATGTTTGTATATTTTCGATCGAGCCTTCGAGGGAACCGGCGTGAATTGCGGCTCCGAGCGCCACGGCTTCGTCGGGATTAACGAGCTTTTCGTTCGCCTTGCGTCCCATGGTATTCTCGACAAACCTTCGTACGCACGGCGACCGCGTTGCGCCACCGACGAGAAGAATTTGATCAAACGGACGACCTGCGGCGCGCGAAGCGCCGTCTTTCTTGTTTGCGTTCTCCATAATGGCTTCTAAATCCACGCCCGCGCTGTCAGCCGCGGCGCTCACAGGATGTCGCATGCGTCGAAGAACATCAATAACGAGCTTTTCTAGCAATGACCGAGTCATTGTTCGAGTCTCACCCCCTGGCATCGGAATATCAACTTTGTCTTGGATACTCAGCGCTTCGCGCGCCTTGCGCGCGACGCTCAACGCACCTCTCGGATCGACTTCGGCGCCGAGCTTTTTCGCCTCGCTCGAGAGCCACTGCGCGACGGCGCGGTCGAAATCATCCCCACCTAAATTCGGATCGCCACCAGTGGCGAGAACCTCAACGGTGCCCCTACCAACCTCTAGTACGCTCACATCGAACGTACCTCCACCGAGATCGAATACGAACACAGTCTCGTCTTCGTCCACGTCTACACCGTACGCCAAAGCCGCCGCCACCGGCTCCTTCAAAAGTCGCACCGTTTTCAACCCAGCTAAACGTCCCGCCTCCTCGGTTGCCGCCATTTGTCTATCATCAAAGTACGCTGGCACGGTAATCACCGCCTTGTCCACGGGAACGCCTAAATCAACCTCGGCGGCGTCCAATAAAGTGCGTAGCACGTGCGCGCTCACCTCCTCGGGAAGCACCACAAAGTCCTTCCCATCACCACCAACTCCGCACATCGCCGCAAACTTTGTTTTCGGATGTGAAATCACACGATAGGGAAACTCACGCGCCATGTGCTTGGCGTTCTTAAACTTTTTCCCAATCAAGCGCTTGACGCTGTGAAACGTGTTTCTCGGGTCAGCGCTCAAGCGCTTTCGCGCCTCGTGCCCAACGAGAACGGCGCCATCGGGGGTGTAGGACACAACGGATGGGATTGTGCGATATCCTTGGCACGGTACGATGACGGCTTTGCCGTCGCGCACGACAGCCACAGCGCTGTTTGTTGTCCCGAGGTCGATGCCGCAAATTGATGCTCTGGGGACGAGTGTCGCGAGGGTGACACGTCGCGTGCGCGACACCGCGCGGACATCGCGCGGGCGACATGGCGTGAACGTTGATGCGTTCGAGTGCGTTCGCGCGCGAGCGGCGCTCAGCGACATGTTCGCACGCGCGTGCGTGAGTGACGGCGCTTAAGCTGACAGTTACTTTTTCATAAGAAAAGCGCAGCCGCACGAGTATGCGATGCATACTCGCATGTGTGTAATATCGTCGCCTGCAACGGCTGCACCGAGTGTCGCACGTTATCGGTGTGTTTGTGTAGTATCTGAAATGAATTGAATCACTGGCTAGGAGTAATGGATGTGAATGTGGCTAAGGTTGGAGTTGTCGTTGAAGCGGCGTAGCGGCGATGCGCAACGCTTTCATGGGACTGGTGTGCGGCGTAGAATTCGGCGTCCGCGCGAGTCTCGGAACCAGGGACAGGTCCGACGGACTCAACGAGTGCCCAATTCGTACTTTTACGGGTAACGGTACGGTGAGGTTGAATTCGTGCGCTACGGATTCCATGGCACCGCGCACGACTTGCGCCGCGGCTTTGGCGGTTCTCGCGTCGACTTCAAAGACGCACTCGTCGTGTATGGTTAGAATCAAACGGCATCTCTCGAGAAGATGCACGGCGCGGAGCTTGTCGTTGACGAGCAAGCACGCGCGTTTGAAAACATCGCTCGCGCTACCCTGACACACGGTGTTGAACGCCTCACGTTCGGCTCGGCTTCTGTGATTGTTGTCCGTAGAGTGCAGTCCTGGAAAATTACGGCGTCTCGAGCAAATAGTCGTGACGTATGACATCGGCTTTTGCTCGCGTGCGTTTTGCAGCACAGAGTCTCGCCAGATTTGTAATTTTGGAAGCGCTTCATGAAAGCGTGCGATGTGAAGTGACGCTTCTTCGGTCGTAATCCCGAGCTTCTGCGCTACGGTGCCGGCGCCGCTCCCATATAAAGAGGCATATACGCACGCCTTGCACGCGTCTCGGTCGCTCGGTTGCACGTGTTCAATCGACTTTTGCAACCACTTACTCGCGAGCACTATGAAAATGTCGTCCGCGGGATTGCCGGGATCTGGCGTTGGATTGGACAAAGAATGTATCAAAGTCTCGTCGCCGCTCAAATGCGCGGCGAGTCGCAATTCAATTTGCGAGAAATCGGCGCACAGTATAAGCTTCCCGGGTGGTGCGGTGAACGCGCTTCGCATTCTGATCTGAGGCGGCGGCGCGTTTGAACCGACAGGCGCGGAACATTCCTTGTCGAGTGGTACGGTGTGGAGATTCGGGTCATCGTGTGTCAGTCGACCAGTCTCTGTCCCCGTTTGCGACATGGAGCAGCGAATGCGAACCGGCGTCGAAGGAGAAGCGTTCGCACTGGGTACCATTTCGAGCAGAGCTTCTGCCTCGCCATACGCGCGCTTCAATGCACGATATTCTTTGAGCACCTTTGGGAATGGATGCCGGGTCTCCGTGATGAGCGCATCGAGGATAGCTTTGTCCGTGGAATACTTTTGCTTTCGCGCTGCGACGCCGCCGACAATGGCTTTAATCGCGGACGGAGGCGGTGGTAGCTTTAAATGCTCAAACAAACACACACCAACGTCGGCGGGCGAGTCCAACGATGCACCTTCAAACACCCACTTCGAGTCCAAGGTGAGTTTCAGCAAGTATCGCAACTGATGATCAAGAATTTGCAACTGTTGTCTCATAATCGCTGGCGAAAACGGAACTCCCGAAGTCTGCATGGCTACAATCGTCGAGACAAACGGCATCTCAACGTTGAGGAGCGCGTCGAGCAAATTTTTACCTTCGCACATTGTCCACAGATGACCACCCAGGGCTAGACACGTCGCCGCCGATCGAGAAACGTTGCGCAAATGTGCGTGGCGTTCGTCATCGATTTTGCACGAGTCATCCAGCGCTGACGCGTCCAAGGTAGAACTAAACAACTGCGCGAGTGCTTCCGTCGGATCCCTGTCCAATACTCTACTGGCATCCGAGATGGGTTTTACTTGAGCGGCTTCGACGTGAATCAACCATGCGGCGATGCGAATGTCGACGATAGGCGCACCAAACGTAAACAAACGTTCGGCGTACGTTTCTCGCGCGTGTAGTATACCACGCAACTGCGCTTGTAAATCAACAGTGAACTTTTTTGGACCAGGGCGAGATAAGACTTGCAACGCATTCTGAATTGGTATGCCCACAACTTTGCTCGGATCGTGTCTGTCGTAAAGAATCTTGGCGATGAAGACTGCGTTCGTGTTGAGCGCGACGGCGATGCGCGCCGGAGCCCCAATGGGATCGTCACGGTCGGGCTGGAACGTCACTGCGTACTCTGCCGCACTCTCCCAAGCCTTCATAAACATGTCAATATCCGCGTTGCAACGCAATAGCGTCATACCAGATGCCGAAGAGATGTCCAACGCGGGGAGCGCTGCGACTTCATCCGGTGTCAAATCCGCCGCGAGCGCAGCTTCCATCTTTTCAAGTTCAAGTAGACGAGCTTGCGCCTCTTCGCGTTCTTCACGAGACTCTTCAGCAACAAGCTCTTTCGCGCGCACGAAAATCTGTCGCGCGGCACGAATCAACGCCCCTTGTGCCATATCAGTTTTGCTGTGCTGCTTCAGAACGCTTGCGATTTTCTCCACGCTCCCCAAAGACACGATGGCTTGCGGCGTTTTGATACCTCCGTTGTACAGTGCGCGCGCTCGCGCGATACCGATAAAAGGAATTTTTGTCAGCGCCAGAATCTCTTCTTGTGCGCCGCTCGTGATACGATCGTGCATGCGAGCGACGAGGGCTTCCATGTCACTCCATCCTAAAGTACCGCAAATAGTCGCCACGCCTGACGCAAATCGCGCGCACGTCTCTTGTACCATTTGAACATTTATTTCACCGTACTTTTTCACGAGCTCGTCTGGGGGCATTTCTTGAATCACATCGGTTACCATCATGGCTGTCTTGAATCGTCGGCACTTGAATCGCTGAAGTACTTGCTCGGGCGTGGTGTCTTTTCTATTTGAACGCATGCGGTTGACATAGAGCTCGCTAATGCCGACTTTCTCGGCGATGCGAAGCTCCACTTCGTTAAGATACGACCACATGTTAACAAATCTGTACGTATCAAATCGAAGCAAATCATTGACATCTCGCGGTAAACCGTTCTCTTCGTTAATCACTGGTGGGTGCGTCAGCAGATACAGTAAATGTAACGGCGTGCTGAGAACAAGATCGTCCCGCGCGCGGCGAATGTCTTCAATTATTGGTCGTATAAACTCCAGTGGCAGCATCCCAGCTGCGACAGCAGATCCGAGTGGTGACGCACTCCATAAAAGTGCCGCTTGATTCCACAGAAGTAGGCTATTCTTTTGGCACCACTGAATTGCTTCTCTCGCAATCTTCTGCACCATGTCGTCAAAATCATTGAGCGCGGATAACAACGTGCACTTGATGTAACACTCGACATCTGAAAGAGACTTTACCAACCCTGATGCGACGGCTTCTAACATGATGCGACGCATGCCAGTCTCCGCGACCGCACTTTCGAGCTCGTCCGTAGGTCCATCGATGAGGTCGCACACGGAGTCAAATTTTGCCACCGATGGACAAAAGACAACAGCCGAACCTGAAGTGTCTAAACCAGCGCGACCCGCGCGACCTGTCATTTGCTGAATGTCGCGAGCGGTCAAGTCAACCATTCCTTTCGTAAGATCTCGAATAATGACGCGGCGAGCGGGAAGGTTTACGCCCGTCGCAAGCGAAGTCGTACAGCACAAGACGCGCACGACGCCGCGTCTGAATGATTCCTCCACCATCTCCCGTTCGTCCGACGCCAATCCACTGTGATAGAACGCCACGCCGTCTTCAAAGTACGGTGCGAGAGTATTCGAGCCTCCGAGCGTCGCCATAAACTCCGCTATCGATTCCTCCCGCGACGCACCACTGTCATTCGTGTTGTTCTCGCGCTGAGTAATAAAGACGTTTCGCAACATCCTCCTCAGCTGATCAGCTACGGATTTACATCGAGCCTTTGTACCGCAGAAAACTAACACTGAACCGCATTGGTCGATTGTTTCGTGGCATAGCTCGGCCAGATGCGCGACGTCTGCATCTTTCGTTGCGTTCATCAACGCTCGCTTTACTTGCTTTGTCGACGCATCGAGTAATTCGTGCCCAACTTTGACAGAAAGTTCAAGTTCAATCGGTCTGAAATTTGTCACGTACAGCTGAGCGAATAGCCACTGTGCAAGTGACGTGAGGTTTGGAATCGATGCACTCATGCCGATGATCTGAAGCACAGACTGATTTCGGCTGTTGCCAGATGTTCTCCCGACGGAGTGCGTCATTTGGCTCCCATAAACATTTGTCTCAACGTTTTCCTTGCGCCTCCAAACACCCGAAGAATACAACAATTTGGTGATGAATAGCTCCATAGTTGCCCCGCGATCTCCGTCTTGAATCATGTGCAGTTCGTCAACGACGACAACGCTCAGTTCTTGAAATCTATTTTCCTCGAGAAGTCGTGAAGCAATTTGATTCGCGCGCTCGGGAGTCACTACTAATATGGAATTCTTCTTGGCGTCTGCAGGGAGCGCACCACCTCGGTTACCGTAAACTCTTCGCACGCGAGTCTCCGTTCCAGCAAAAAGGCGCTCTAAACTATTCGCCCGCTCATCACATAACGCGACGAACGGTAATACACACATGCACATCGTTCCCTGGCGAGCCGCAAGTCGACGCGTCATCAAAATATCCGCCACGAGCGACTTGCCACCGCTCGTGGGCGCGCTGTAGAGTAAATTTTCCCCTTCATCTAAAACGCCTGGCATGGACAAGCACTCAATTTGCCAAGGATACAGCGAACGCACGCCCTTGCTTTCCAACGTGCGTTTCGCGCTCGGCGGCATTCCCCAGTACTCCAAACTTTGCTTTGAAATCTCGCACGCATGTTGCGTGGCGCCCGACGCCGTCACCGTGCGCGCATTGCTTATCGTCGTCGTCGCTGCTGTCACTTCTGAAGCCGCACTCGTTGTCGCTGCTTGACTCGTCGTACGTCGACGAGCCGCGTCCAACGCGCGCGTCGCGCGTTCCGCCGCCTCCGCGAACGCCTCATCATCCTCAAACGCAAAATCATCCTCATCAAATCCAACCGCGGCGTCACCAACTCCACTAAATCGACTCGCACGCGCACTTTCCTGCGTCACAGTCGTGCGCTGCACGTCTACGTCGCGACGGCTGTCCAGCGCCCGCGGGCGCTTTGAATCTCGCGAGCCGACGCCGTCGGACACACCACCGCCGTCCGTCCCCGTGGCGCCCTCCGCGTCCGCGCGAACGATGTCTACGCACAAAAATTCTTCGGCGCACACCGATCGACGGCGGCTGGCCCGCGGATGGCCGTCTTGCATGGCGTGCGCCGGTGCTGGATTGGATGAAATTCAAATCCGGGCACCGTCACCCGTCGACGAGCTCACGCGTCGTTTGACGCGTACGTGGCGTTGCTAACGCGTCGGCGCGCGCGACGCGACGCATGCAATGCGTGTGCGTCGATCAGCGCCGCGCGATAGGCGGCGGAGGAGGAGGACGCGCGTGATGGAGTGGCGCTCGCGAATGAGCCGCGGTTGGTGTGGAGGTTTGCGTATGCGTGGCTAGTATTAAAAATATGTGCTACATGGGTGGAACGCCAATGCGCCAATGCGCTCGAGCGTTCCAGTGGCGTAAACAAGCGCCATCGTGGTGTGCTTAGTCTCCTTCGTCGGTGTGCGCGTGCGCCTTGAGCAGGTAGTGCGCGAAGAGTGGAAGATCTGGAAAGGTGTGCGCAAAGTACGCCTCGACGATTTTCCTCGACGACGTCCAGGGATCGGCGTTTGTATCTTCCGGGCGAAGTAGAGTTGCGGCGTTGGCGCCAAGGGCACGAAGCATTTCTGCGCGTTCGGCTTCGAGCGGTGGGTGCTCGTGCATGTTGCGAGCAAAGCGTACGAGATCGAATAAGCGGTCTCCGTAGGATAAATTCGCGAGGGGAGACGCTTGCGTCTTTGCCGCTGCCGCGCTGACATCGACGTCCTCGGTGCTAGTGTTACCGCCACGGCGGTTTTTACGCTTTGGGCGCGCATTGGCTTTTGCGACACGAGATTCTTCCCACGTTTGCTGCATATCTGCAGTGCGTCTGACGTATCTCTCTGCGCGCGTCAGAAGCGACGGCACGACGATGGACTTCCAGTTTCGCACCGTTTGCGCGGCACGTTCGGCTTGCCCGGGTCGTCCTTTCCATACCGTGTGCGCGAGATCACTTTCCTCTTTTTCGGTCAAATCGCGGACGATTCGACGATCGAAGACTTCGCGAATGGCATCCATGCAATCTTCCGCATCCCAAAGCACGGGGTGCTCGCACACCTCCGTCGACGTGGGGCGCTCACGAGGGTCAGGATCCAACATGCGATGAAGTAATTCTCGCGCCGCAACCGTGGTATTCATCGGAAGCTTCGCCGTTTCGAGTGCTTGCAGACTGAACTTGCCTTTGACGATGCGTTGATTCTCGAAACCGACGTCAAGCGCCGTGGAGGCGTTGAAATCATCGCCGCCGCCGCTTTTGTTGCGCGTGTCCGCCTTTTTCTCTTGCTTATATGGCGACTGTAATCCAGTCATGATGGTATACATTAAGCACCCAAAACTCCATACATCGACTTTCGGAGTGAGCTGAGCATTCAGCAGTACCTCCGGTGGGCGACCTTGCAGACCAATGTTTACGCCGTAGCCTTCAAATGTCGTCAGCGAGTACGTGTTCCCATCCGTCGCCTTGTTGACATCTTTTAACCGCACACCCAAACCTAAATCTGCAAGCTTAAACTCGCCTTCGCTGCCACGCAAACAATTATCAGCCTTGATGTCGTTGTGCGTAACCCCGGCTAAATGGACATCCTCAACGGCGTGCGCGAGCTGCCGCACGGCGTCCATGCGATCGATGTGTGAAATAGCAGGAGCGCCGCCTCGAGATCCAGCGTTTTTCAACCAAGTAGCGAGCGACTCACCGCATAACTCCATGGCAGAATAAATGGCGCCATCTCCGCGATCGACGTCGAGTTTGCTGCCAAGAATGTACGTCACGCGCGTACTGCGCTCGTTCAAGTGTCGATGAATCGCTATTTCGCGCTCAACGAGCGACTTCATGTTATCACCTCGTTCGCCAGGCGGTAGTGGAATGCGCTTGATTGCGGCGTCTCGACGGACGACGCGATTGCCCGCACCTTCATCGTAGAACCCTTTGAACACAATCGTGCCGAGCGAGCCTCTGCCGAGAATCTCGGCTTCGTTGTACCAAATGTTCCGCCCGGCGTTTACCCAGCGATCACTATCGGAATCACTCCCTGACGTTGGTGCCGGGAGAAGAGAATCCGTGATGCGATGCGTGCGAATGAATGCCTGAATTTGCCGCTCGAGGTTTTCAAGTTTGGTTTCCGCGCTAAAAACGATGTCTTGATCGACGCCGACTTGCTTCGCGATGTTGATTTTCTCGCGCAACTTCATAGGATCGACGTCTTCAGCCGCGTGCAACAAATCACGCGCGGCATCGAGCGCTTTTACTCGCGCCCGTCCGCTTTGGCTCGCATTTGCCGCCGCTTCGACGTCTGCGGCATCGAGTTGAATCGCATCCATGAGTTCCGGCGTGATATCGTCCTCACTTAAATCGTCCATTCTATCTTGTGAGACTTGGATCGCTGAACCCGCCAGTCGAGCTTGAATTCTCGATGACAGCTCATTCATAAGTCGTTCGGTTTCTACGCTTTCGGCTTCAAGCGCCTGCGGGCCTCCTTCGACGGGCATCGGCGCCGAAACTAGTGTGTTGATTCTTTGCACCGTGTCTAAAAACGCTTGGCGGTGCATTTCGCCGAGGGCGGCTATTTGTTCCACCTTGCCCAACTCCATAGTGAATGCCATCACAGAAGAGTCCATCATAGGTAAATTCACTTGCGATATCTTCCCTTTCGCGTTCCACATGTCTCGTAAAAGTACTTCAGCCTTGACGGCGTCAGCGTCCTCGCGTGAGGCTGTGATATCCTTTGAACGCGCCGTGAGCGCCTTCAATTCAGCGCGCAAGTCTGCTTTGCGAACGGCGATACGGAACTCACGTAAAGCGTCGAAAATTTTCGTCACGGGTGGAAAAAGCTTCGCTTTGCCTTCCTCAGAGTCGTAAAAATTAATCAGCTTGCGCTCCTCCTCAAGAATGGCTTCGTCTGTTAACTCTCCTCGAAGAAATTTGTGCGTGTGCTGCGTCGTGTCCACAATGGAATCCCCAAACGAGCGCGTGCGCGACCGCAAACGATTTATAAATCGCAATCCTCCGAACAGTGCATTCATCAAAAACCATCGCGCGTCGTGCTGCTTACCCAAGTACGGCGCCGTGTATTCGTCAAACCATTTCCGCGCGCGTTCGCTCGTCATCTCGCCAAACTTGTCGAGCTCGCCGTTACTCATCATGCGCGTGACTTCGGGCAAAGTCAATCCATTATGCGACCATTCGCTCAACCATTGATCTTGGATGTTGTCGAGCTGCGTTGCAAATCGCGAGTTGTGCTCGGCCACCGCGGCGTTGGATGTGATCTTTGTCATCTCGCTCATAAACTCATCCCACTGATCCCCTACGGCGACGTTTGACCCGCGGTGACCGGCAAACTCGAGCCCGCACACCACCACTCTACAATCTACTTTCTTCGCCACGCGCAGCGCGGTTTGGATGTCTTTTTCTATCAGCGTCCTATTGTCTTGTGAATTCAGCGGAGGAAGCACCCACACAAAGAGCTGCGGCGGCGTCAATCCTCGCTTATATTCTATGAGGCTCAAGTCCGTCATGGGCACCACGGTAATGGGCGTGTCCGGGCGTACCTCGACCACGCGCCCGGATTCTTCGATGCGCTTGACGAGCATCTGATGCAATCGCTGGCCTTCCCAGTCGCGAGGTAACCCCGCGAGCGTCACGTACACGTTGGGCTGAATCATCGGAATAAATAAGGGCGAATACTTTGACCGCCCCGCAGCTTGCCTCAACAGCATGTTTGCCGTGAGGTAGTCAAACAACGCCTCTCCGCGCTGCGTGAGTTCGATGTCCATCGTTTTGTTACTTCGTACGTTGTACAGAAAGGTTGATTTCCGCGACGAGCCGCTTCCAAAGTTTATAAACTTTGTCTTGGCGTTTGGATTCTGCCCAACCACCGCGCCCGTGATCACCACACTTCGCCAAAAACCTTCATTTTGCGATTGACACAACCATTTCCACATCGCGGGCGCAAAAGATGGCGTCAACTCCTCCTTGGGCGTCGGAGCCGCGCCGCCCCACGCGCGCGCCAACCACCTCGGCCGCGCCAAGTCGGGCTCGTACGTCTTCTGAATCGCCAGCGAATACTCCGTGGTTTCATTCCCAGTCAACGGCACCACTACTTTATCATACGTCCAGTGATAATTCTGCGCGAGCCACGACGCGAGCAGCTTCGATCCAGGCCGCGGCGTCGCCAATCCGAGTTCGCGAGCGCGCGCGAGCTCCGCCGAAGCGTACGCGCGCGTCGAACCTCCCGCCACCGCGTTCACCGAAGCCGACGACGACGACGCCGACGACGACGACGACGACGACGACGACGACGACGACCCGCGCGCGCCAAACCCACCACTCGCGGACCCAGCGCCGCGCGCGCCGTCCGAAGCCGAAGACGAAGACGCGCCCGCCGACGACGCCCGCCGAACCGCCGCCGCCCGCCCGCCGCCGTCCACCGCCTGCACCACCGCCCGTCTCGCCTCAGCGCCCGCGCGCTTCATCATCACACCGCGTCACCGCCTCCACCACCACCCACGTCGTCGTCGTCGGCCTCGTCCTCCTCGGCCTCGTCCTCCTCGACGCCCGTCGCCACCGACCGATGTCCGCCGCGACGCCCCGACGCCAATCCTCCGCTCCCCCGACCGCGTCGCGCGCCTCGCGACGCGCCGTGCGAGCACGCGACGCGCGCGCGCGGTGTGTCGACGGCGCACGCGCGTTCGCCGTCGTCGATCGCGTCGTGAACCATGCAAAACGGACACATCACCAGCGCGCCAGTCCGGGAGATCACCTTATTTAAGGACCTTAAAGCGCCATATGTCCGATCGACTTTTTGGGCGCGATTGACCAATTATGACCAGGCAAATGGGTATTGAACGCGACATTCTTCACGTGCGTCGCGCGACGACGCGTTATTTGTGACATTTTTCAACGCGAGTGAGTGACACTGTATAGTTTCTATCGCGTAACCAAGTTTCGTGAGATTTGGCGTCGATTTGACGGCGCGGTGGATTGAAATGTGCGTTTAGGGCGCAAGAGTCCCTCGGGCAGCTTGAGTTGTGAACGGTCAGATGTCACGATGTGCGTCGACGCACAGCCGTCATATCGATGCGTTAGAGGCATGGACACACGGCGTGCGTGAGTGTAATTCATATGAACATGCCCTTTTCATGCTCTCTTTCGGCATGGCTCGCGCGAGTGCGTCACGTTGAGTACTTTTTCATCTGTCAGCTTTGGCCAAAATGACTGAAAAATGGCCGAAATGGGTGAAAATGTCAAATATTCAACGGGGCATTGACGCGTTAAATTGCGCTTAAATTTCATCTAGAACGGATAATCATGTTGTATTAAAACATCAGACACATGACGCATCAAACTGAACCGATTTTAGGCCGCTATGTAAGAGATGTGCGTCGACGCACTCCTTGACATCTGACCGTTCACGACCCATGCGGGCAGAGGGACTGTTGCGCCCAAAACGCCAAAAACACACAAAATAACGCACATTTCAACCCACCGCGCCGTCAAATCGACGCCACGACGCGTGAAACTTGGTTACGCGATAGAAACTATACAGTGCCACGCACTCGCGTTGAAAAATGTCACACGTAACCATGACCCGTCGTCGCGCGCGTCGCGTGATGAGAATGTCGCATTCAATACCCATTTCGCCGGTCATGATTGGTCAAACACGTTCAAAGAGGTTCATTCAGACATGTCGCGCTTTGAGATCCTTAAATACGGTGCTCGCCCCGACTGCGCGCCGCGTGTCCGAATATTCCCCGCCGCGTCTCGTCCCCACGTGAGGTCGTCATCGACCGGTCGCGACCAGGGACAAGGGGCGACCAGTCGCGCGATGACGTCATCGCGCGATCGACCTCGACCTCGATCGGCGCGCGAGTTCGATCGCGCGTTCGATCGATCGAGTTCGATCGAGTTCGATCGATCGAGTTCGATCGATCGATCGCGATCGACGACGGACGACGGAGGCCGACGACGACGCATCGCGGGCACTCTGCGACGCGCGCGGCGCGCTCGCGCACGGTGGTGACGCGCGTACGACCGGGCGATAGATAGATAGATAGAACGACTGGCTCAGGACGCGAGGCGAGGCGAGGCGAGGCGAGGCGAGGCGAGGCGACCGTCGTGGACGTCGTCGGAATTCATTCATCGATTCAGCGATTCAGCGATTGAGCGATTGATTGTCCGAGATCTCCAAAGGCTGCACGACGGACGGACGACGACGACGACGACGACGACGGACGAGGAGGATGCTGATGGCGACGTCGGTGTCGTGTCGTGAACACACGCACGCGAGCGCGACGATGAAGACGATGAAGACGACGACGACGACGACGACGACGGGCGCGGAGGACGATCTCGCGAAGATGGCGACGTCGGGCGAGGGATCGCGCGACGACGCGGACGTCGGCGGAGGGAAAGTGTCGTCGCGCACCGCGGTGGTGGGTGACGACGGTGCGTGCGAACGTAACGCGACGCCGCCGTTAGAGTGCGATACGAATGCGATTCGTGCGAGGGATGGGCACGCGCACGTGGTCGGGGATGAGTCGGATGGGGCGGATGAGGAATTGGCGCGGATGCGCGCGCGGGCGTCGTCGAGGTTTCAGCGAGGGACGAGTCGGGAGGCGATGCGCGCCGAGTTGTATCAGATGGGCCAACGTGAGTTGCAAGCGATGTTTTGTGATATGTTTGAACGGGCGACGACGAGTAATAATAATCAGTGGTTGCGTAGACGCATCGCCACCGGGTTGGGGTTGGAGGATGCGGCGAGCGCCGCGAACGAGCGCGGGGCGGCGAATGTCGGAGGCAAGGCGGATGGTGCGAGCGAGCCGAGAGCGTCGTCAAGACGGCAGGTGCCGCGGCGTTTGAGCGCGGCGGATGGTATGCATACGGTGCCGATAAAGAGTGAACACGTCGCGTTGGAGGACTCGGCGGATTTCACTCCGGATGGCATTCGCAAGTCTCGACGGGCGGTGAAGCCCAAGGCGATGTTTGATAGCGATGCGTTTCCGTCGGCGGCGAAACAGAGCGAAGAGCGACGACGGGAGAAGAAACGACTCGAGGCTGCGGAACAAGCGGCGTCGACTTCAGGGCGCGAAAGTCCAAACGGGAAAGCCGCCGTCGGTCGACGCGTGCGCGTGTATTGGCCGTTTGAGCAGCAGTTTTTCGCCGGCGTCGTGGCGGCGTACAACGGACGCACGAACAAGTATTTGATCAACTATGACGACGGTGATCAAGAGGAAATCGTGCTGGGCGTGTACGGGACAGAACATCAATACCAACATCAACACGCGAGTCGCGACCGGGATGGCGGCGACGACGAGCGCGACGACGAGCGCGGCGCGGCTCCGTTGGATGCCGCGCCAGAGGGACCGCTTCCGGCAATGCCGCAACCGGGCAAGTCGGCGGATGTGCTCAAGACACTCCCGCCGAGCTGGCCCAACGCTGGCGCTTTGGTGTGGGGACGCGTCAAAGGCCACGGATGGTGGCCGGGAACGGTGCACGCCAAGTGCTCTGGAAGTCAAGGCGTGCAAGAGGTGAGCTTTTTCGACAATTCCTTTGCGCGCGTGCACCGACACGACTTGTTGCCGTTTCGTGAATACTATCCAGTGTTGCATGACGCCAAAAAGACCTCCGGGTACGCCGAGGCGGTGTCGCGCGCGACGGAGAGCTATGAAAGTCGCGCGCAGCGTTCGGCCAAGCGACGATCAAAAAAGGAGGACGCCACCCGCGTCATCGGCGGTGAACAAGATGGAGACGACGAGCCGAGGATCTGGCACTTTGAGAAAGAAGATGCCACGAAAAAGAGTTACCATAAGCGCATGAAGGAGCTCGATGCGCAACAAGGTGGTGCGCCCAAGCGTCAACGCGCATCCGCCGTCGAAGACGTGCCAATGTTTGACGCGCCGGCGCCGCCGCGCCAGTTGAGCGACTTGGCGAAGAGCTTGGAGGACATGAAGTCCAAGGTGGTACCGCTCGCAAAGGCTAGTCAGAAGCTTTTCGTCAAACACTTGGACGATTCCAACAACGGTGACGATGACGTGTGCTTGATTTCCGCCGACGAGCGCGTAGTGATGCTGGACGAGCTCGCGTCGATCGAGTCTCTCATCGCGTGGAGCGAGGGCAAGACGGAGCCGAAGACGACGTTCACCGCGTCGACGACAGCGACTGAGTTGGACTTTATGAATCCTCTCGCATCTATTGGAGGGTGGAAAGATCGTCCACGAAGTAACGAGTTGTCGCCCGTCGAATCGGCGTTGCTTCGTCAACCGAGTCAAGACTTGTTAAACGGCGACTTGGCTGGCATTCAATGGAACATGGACGCCATGAACGCCATCGCCGATCCAATGGGACTCGACCCACTCGGCACCGGTCTTGGCGGCGACGTCTCCGCGCAAACCGCGCCGTCGACGCCCGAGCAACACGGATTGGACTGCGACAGTCCGTTCACCATGAACGCCAAGAATGTCACCGATTCGTGCGCCACGCTTCACGGCACTTACGTTAAAGGCGAAGTCGACGAGCTCCTTCCCACCGCCGCCACTCAGGCGTCGTAAATTTCCAGTCCTTATTACTAGTTACCCACAGACAGGTTTCGCACTCGCTCGGGCATGGTTTCTTTTTTCAAAAAAGTGCACCGAGGGCGTCCTGATTTTTCCACGTGTAAAACGACACGAGACATGTACATCAATCCATCACTCACTCGCGCGCCCTCACATCTCGCGTCGCATCGCATCGACATCGCCTCAC
This sequence comes from Ostreococcus mediterraneus, assembly GCA_012295225.1. NCBI lineage: Eukaryota > Viridiplantae > Chlorophyta > Mamiellophyceae > Mamiellales > Bathycoccaceae > Ostreococcus > Ostreococcus mediterraneus. The sequence goes on from WMKK01000010.1 coordinate 586,687, forward strand.
AATATGCCTAAAAAATGGCTCCCACTCGAAGCGAACCCGGACGTGATGAATGCCTTCGCGCGCGCGCTCGGTTTATCGCCCTCGTACGCGTTTCACGACGTCTACGGATTCGACGACGATGTGCTGGATTTCGTGCCCAAGCCGTGCGCGGCGGTGCTCGTGCTGTATCCGATCACGCCAGCCACTGAAGCGGTGCGTGGAGCGATCGACGGCGACGAGCCTGACGTCCCACGCGAGTTGTGGTACGCCAAGCAAACGGTGTCGAACGCGTGCGGGACGATGGGGATCATTCACGCGGCGATGAACGCTCCGGCAACCGTCGTCGAGGAGGACAACTACTTCGCGTCGTTGCGCGCTCGTTGCGAAGGATTAGACGCCGACGCGCGGGCGAATGTGATTGAAAACGATGACGCGTTGGAAGTTGCGCACGTCGGGGCGAGCACGGAGGGTCAATCGGAGGTACCGGACATTAACGCGAACATTGACTTGCACTTTGTGACGTTTGCCGACGTGAACGGTGGATTGTGGGAATTAGACGGACGTAAACCCGGGCCAGTGTACCATGGGCCGACGAGTGATGCGGGGTTGTTGAAAGATTCCGTGCCCGTGATTCGCAAGTACATGGATGCCGCGGATGGCTCGATACATTTTAACGTCATAGCGCTCGCGGCGAATTTGGACGCGTAATCGACGGCAAGCTCTAGGCTTTGTAACGACGACGATAAATTTGCCCTTTGAAAGTGCTACGAACGTGCGAGGCGCGCGTGGTGTCAATATCCATCGTCATGTCATTAAAATGAGTTCATATCTCGCGCTAAAGTATCTAAATTTGGGTCTCCGCCGACGACGTTTCAGTAATACGAGCCCTCTGGCGGTTGCGGGTTTCGTCGGCACTCCGGACGCATGAGCGCGTGATACACGCCATTCAGCACGTCCTCAATCGTATTCGAACGCCTCCACGCCTGCGCGATTCCTAACGCCTTCAAATCTACCGTGCCGTCCGATTTCACAAACGGCGCGTTGACGCGCGTCTTAAACTTCAACTGTGGCGGTTTCGTCGGGTACGTATCATCACACAAAATCGCCAATTCCAACACGCGCATATCAAACGTCGTCCCAGCTGGTCCTAAAATCGTTCCCGTCCACTGCGCCATGTCATCGTCGTCATCTACGCAAAGTAAACACGCGCGCGCGTCAGTCAAGGATCCAATCCGCTTTCTTCGTCATCGTCCACGTCGTCGCTCTTACGCGCACCTGCATCGGCCAATCCATAGGATAAATACGGAGGAAGACCCGTTCCGCCCTTTTCACCCTTTTCGAGCTCTTTCAACAGCTTGAACGCGCGCGGAACGACGACATCGTCACCACCGCCACCAAACATGTTTCTCGACACCCACGAGCTCTCCCGCGAGCACCGACGACGACTCGAGCACGCGTCGCCCGCGCGAACGACGGATGGCGATAGACGCGCGAGTGATTTATGCGACCGCGACGCGCGTACGACGCGACGGTCGTGCGAGTGAGCTCTACGCGCCGCGCAATGTCGATCGATTCGCTCCAGCTGGCGAAACAGACGCGCTCGCGACGCGACGACGACGCTCGCGACGACGACGACGGCGATGCGCGACGATGACGGAGGACAAAACGCGCAACGTTAAGTGATGAATATACCTATGCTTATAACGCTTACACACGGAGCACCGATGCGTGCACGCACGGTGCTCCGTTCCTCGTTTCTATACTCGGCGTCCGCGCGCGCGCCAACACCCATCGCACCCGCACCCGCGCGTCGCCCGAGCGCGCGCGGCGCCCAACGCCGCGCACGCACCCAACGCCATCGCCCTCGCCCTCGCTCTCGCCCTCCGCGGCGCCTATTTCACATCCGCGAACACGCGCTGCGCTTCCTCGTACGCGCTCCCGCATCCACACCCCACGCCGAACGCGAGCGCGCCGACGCGCGCGCGCGGACCTCGGAACAGCACCAGCGCGCTCGCCGCACCGAGCGCGAACCCGTACGTGGCTCGGCGAAGCGTGACGTCGATCGCGCGCTCGACCGCGACGTCGTAGTCGATGGATGTCATCGTCATCCGTCGCACTCTGCCGCGGACATCGTCAGAGTTTGACGACGACGACGGCGACGGCGACGGTGATCGCGCGCGCGAACGAACGATGGGGTGCGCGCTCTCCGCACCGTTCGCCGGGCGCGACGGCGAGGACGACCTGCGCGTGCGCGGAGACCGTCGACGACGTCGGGGCGATGATGATGCATCGATTTCAAACGCAACGCCGACGACGCCTTTGCGGGTGAAATTGTGCCTGTTGGGGGCGTCGAACGCCGGGAAGACGTGCGTGAGCGCGAGATTCGTGCGTGGGGTGTTTTTGAAGGATGCCAAGGCGACGGTTGGGGCGGCGTTCGCGTCGCACGGGGTGACTTTGGAGGATGGCGCGCGCGTGAAGTTTGAGATTTGGGACACCGCCGGGCAGGAGCGGTATCAATCGCTCGCGCCGTTGTATTATCGCGGGGCGACGGCGGCGATGGTTGTGTTTGATGTCACGGATCGTGAATCTTTTGAGCGCGCGAGGTATTGGGTGGGTGAGCTCGAGAGGCACGCGGATGCGAACGTCGTCGTCGCATTGGTTGGGAATAAAATGGATTTAACGCGCAGCGATGGAGATGACGACGACGAGCCGGCGGTCGAGCGCGAGGTTTCTGAAGAAGAAGGTAAGGCGCTTTGCGAACAATACGCGATGTGTGGGTACGTGGAGACGAGCGCCAAGGCGGATGTTGGCGTGCGCGAGGCGTTTGAGCTCGTCGCGCGAAGCGTTGCGGAGAAGAATAGCGCCGCGGAAGCCGCGGCGGCGGCCACGGCGGCGGTGGCGGCGCCGACGACGGTACCGGGTGGTTCTAGGTCGCGTCGTCGACGATGACGCACGAGAGTGCGCTGCTGTACCAATAAGATTTGTAAAATTTGTTCCCGACGCGACCAGCGCGCCAGTGCGCGACTCGCAAAGAAAAATGATTCTACGGGTCATCGCACCCTCGCCTCGCACCGCGCGTACGCGCTCGAACGCGCGACGACGCTTGCGAACGAACCGCGCGTCGCCGTTGGATAACGTTCGTTTCGCGCTGTGTCGTCCAGAAGGCCCGACCAACGTCGGCTCCGCCGCTCGCGCGATGCAAAACTTTGGCTTGAAGGACCTCAAGGTCGTCAACGCCGCGCCGAGCGTGTTGCGCGACGGGACGATAGATGACGATGCGTATAAATACGCCGTACACGCGTCTTGGATGCTCGACGGCGCGGTGGAAGAAGATATCGCGAGCGCGTGCGCCGACAGAACGTTTGTCGTGGCGACGACGGCGCGACCGCGCGAGAACGTCCCATTGCTCTCGCTCCGCGATGGCGTGCAGAGAATCCGCGAAGAGCTGGCGAATGGTGCGCGCGTGGTTGTGTTATTCGGGAATGAACGCACAGGGTTGACGAACGAGGAATTGACGTACGCGAACATCGGTGTCAAAGTGCCGACGGCTGGGGACAGAGCCGCGCCGAACGACGGCGCCGACGCGTCGTCGTCGCAGATGTCGTCGAAAAAATACACAGGTGGTTCTGGTGCGTCATCGGGGACAGGGTCGTTAACGCCGGTGTCGTTGAATTTAGGCATGTGTGTGGGCGTGGTGGCGTACGAGCTATTCAACCAACTGAGCGACGACGACGTCGGCAACTTTCGGGACTTCAAGTCCCATCAACTCACGGTATTTGAGAAGAAAAGATTAATTGAGGATTTAATCGCCGCGCGCCAAGCGGTGGATATATTAGCAGGAAGCATTGATGACGACGACGATAAAGAGCAGATTTATCGCGACAAAGAAGCGAGACAAATCGCTCGCGTGCTTTCGGGCACCATTGCGTCCCGCGACGCGGTATCGTTCTTCTTCCTCGCGCGGCGAATCTTAGCCATCGCCGAGTACGCAAATATCGACGATGGCGTCCTCGCCGCCGCTCGATTGGCGCTCGAAGCCAATCCAGACGCGGGCGCGAAGAAAATCAACGCCGCTGTGCAAAACGCGTTGGACATCACATTGACCCAGCGCGAGCTTAACCGCGTCCTCGCCGCCATCCGTCGAGCGTAAAACGTCGTCACGCGTGTTTACGTTTTAGATTACGCGCGCGTCGGCGTCGTCGCTCGTAGACGTGCTCAGTGTACAACAAACATGTATGAAATCCAATGAAGTAATAAAAGTCGTTTCAACTCACGCCAACACCAGCGACGCCATTTTTCGGCGCGCGCGCGCGATGTCCCCGCGATTCGCCGCGCCCGCGTCGCAGTCGACGGCGCCGCCGACTGATGCGAGATTCTCGCTCACCGAACTCACGTGCGACGCACACAAGGCGTCGACTTCGGGTGCGCGCGCGCTTGAAGTCATCTTTATCGACGACGCATTTGTTTTTCTTTTCACGCGCGGCGTGCGGAGCTCCGCCCGTAAGCCCACGCGTGTGGTCCATGACGCAATCATGCGTGCGCTGCGCATCGGAGGAGAGTCGCCGTTTGAGTTTCGTGGCACCGTGTCGTGGAAGGTGGAGCTCGAGCGGCGGCGCCGAGGCGAGAAGCGGCGAGCGATGCGACGCGCGAGAGGCGTTGAAGGATGCATGACTGTTGAAGTGCGATTTCGTGATTTGGTTGGATTTGATTACGGCAATCACTTGCTGTTTAATGGACGGATTGCGGTGGAGGCGACGAAGGCGACGATGCGGACGTTTGAGAGTGTGAGCGACGCGTTACGATTTCATGCAGAAGATTTACGTCGTCGACGCGGCGATTTGTCGTCGGCTACTGTCGGTATTCGCACAGTTGGTTTTGATTCTACTAATGACGATGGGTATGGTATTCGAAAACGTCAACGGGCGGGCCCGTCGACTGGTAAACGACGCAATCGAGACGAGGATGAAAACGAAGACGCGCTCGATGTGACCGAGGAAATTAGCAGCAATATAAAATCGGAAGTCGCCGAACGTGCAGAGGAACACACAGAAGAAGGCGAAGGACGTAGCATAACTGGTGTCGATGGTGGTGTCCAGCCGCCAATGCGCGTGGTGGAATTGCACAATAAAACAATAGTAGCGACGTTTGTCGACGTGCATTTACAACCGGCATTGCAAGCGGTTGTGGAGCCACACGAGCGTCTACTACGCCTGTTCGAGACGGGATTGCCACTCTGGGCAATCATGTGTCCACAATACGGCGTGCCATACCGCCCAATCTTCCGTCGAGCGTTGAAGTTTGTGTCATTTTCTCTGATTCTGCTATCTTGCGTGAGTGGATTAATCGAGCTACATCGAGCCATGCCAGCCGTCGTGCCTGATTTCCATCTCGACGACATCGCTGATCCTCACGACCCAGCGGTGAGAGCAGGATTCTTAGCCGGAAGCGTGTACGCCCAATCGTTGATCTTGGCACCGTTCTACACCACCATACGGGTCTTCATAACATCCAGCGCTCGCGTGTTGGGCGTCGTCGTATTCCCATTACTGCGTTTCATCGCCGCCGTATTCACTGGAGGCAGAGCCATGTCATCGACGAGCGCAAGTTTCCTTGCCGTCTGGCGCCTCATTGCGCGAGCAGCGCACGGTATGTTGTCGTTGGTCATCTTTGTTGTTGACCGAGCCATCGCGCATCGAAAGTCGCTCGCCTTACGCGTCGGCGTTCCAGCACCGCGACCGCGATTTGTCTCGCCCATGCGCAATCGCGAGGCATACGAACATAATGTTATTTCTAGAATTGAAGCGTTCGAGAGCGATGAGGAAGATGATGAAGACGACATTGCTTCTAAGAAACGCGACTGACTGGTTAGAACGCTTAAAAAGTTTTTAGTTCAACTTACCAAAACGACAACCCCATTCATCGACGCATCCGAACCCGAGTCATGCGCGCGTGTACAACAAAGTCCGCGATGCCAACGCCATCGTCGTCGGCCGCTTCGCCGGTCACGAACAAGCAGCTGATGAAGTTTTCTCACAAGAATCGCACCGTGCACCTCGTCGGGACGATGCACTATAACGGCGCGAGCATCGATTTAGCCGCCAAGACAGTGAAAGATCTCGCGGATACTGGTACTCTCTCTGCGGTCGTACTCGAGACGTGCGAACGGCGATGGGCAAAGACGTTAGCGTTTCAACCGCCTGGGTCGTTTGCGCGGGCGTTGTTGGACAATGAGTTTCAGAGCGCGCAAGAAGCAGCTGGGGACGCGTCAATCGTTCTAGGTGACCAAGGCATAGCCGATTTAGGGGCGAGTTTACAGGCGTTGACAAAATCGACGCTTAAGGATTTTTTGTCGCCGTCTGGATGGAAATCGTACGTTGAGGAGGTTCGCGCCGCCGTGGACAGCGAGCTAGCGCCGTTACCGGGTGTTGGCATCGCGCACCCGGGGGAACTCTTCGACGCAAAATTGCTACTCAATCTACCCGTGTCGTTAGTTCGCTACCCACTGGCGTGGCTACTCAAGTCACCAAAATTGATTGTGCCTTTGGTGTCTTTTTTTTACGGCATTTCAATCTTGCCCACGGCGGTGGAGTCTATTCAAGACGCGGAAACGTTGTCGATGGCTGAAGATTTTGTGACGGACTTGTTTCTCGTGTTGGACATTTTGCAAATCACTATTTTGACCCGGTGTTTTCTCGTCGCGCTATTGCGCGATAGAAACGATATATTGGCGAACTCCATTTCCAAGGCGTGCGAAGACGCCGAGGAGGGCGAAAGCGTGGTAGCCATCCTCGGTGCGGCGCATCTCAACGGCGTGCAGCGACGCCTGTACGAAGGTCAATAAGGCAGTTTTTATTGGCTACGTAGCTAAATCTAGATTATTACAAATACTATGAAAAGAAGTAGACTGAGTCTCTGATCACGTTCAAGTCGAGGTTGCCCGCTTCGGGTGGCTTTGGAAATCGATGCGCGACTTCTGGGTACGTCTCGCACATCTCGTTGTACAAATTTTCAAGCAGCGGCTCGCTGTGCAACTCAATAAACTTGTCGCGAAGGATTGAACTCATGGTATCCACATCACACGCGTGCGTCCAGAACGAATCATGTACGCCCGCAAATGTCAATCCTTTGTCAACGCACGCTACGGCAGTTTTCATCATGTGTGAACTGTCGATGGAGTGAATGTAATTCGGTGGAAACGCGCTCCGTTGTTTCACCTTCATCACTGGGTTCTTTTCGTCGGTCACTTTCAAGGCAAACGATTGCAAGATTGTTCGCACGCGCTTCTGCGACGAGCGTTGATACGGCTGCACGACAGGCAAGCCGAGGGGTGTCGTCCATCGCACGGGCGCGCCCGTGGACGTCGCAATCGTCGCGCACTCGGCGAGCCAAGCCATGACGTCTCGAGCGTTGGAGAACATATTGTTTAGCGCATCTAGCGTTCGTCTCGCGGCGTAGTTAGATACCCGGTAGCGAAGCTGCTCGTTATCTTCCATGGCGTCGCGCTCTTTCAGGCGGCTATATATTTGCTCTCGAGCGCCGATAAACGTCACGCCGTACACCGACGTCATCACCGTCTGTTTCACGAGCTTGCGGTCAATGTGCGGCGCGACAGCCATGGCAAGCTTTGCAGTCGCAACGTCTTCTTCAAGTTCGCTATCGATCATCTTGATGTCTTCAGCGACAATACGCTTTAAGACATTGGCGATGCCAGTGTAGACATCCGCTCCGCGTTCGGCGGGAACCAAATTTACGGCTTCTCCTCCATGAAAGTCGCGACCGAGCGCTGCGTAGTGCTGTAATCCGTTACACGAACCATCTTGGTGCACTGGGAGGTTACTCATGAACTCAGTAGGGTCTGAAAGCTCGAGTGCTTTGTCGAGTTCTATGCACGTCGCCAAACATTGCCAAGGCTCTTCAGCGTCTTGCCACCACGCGCCCTTGGCGAGCGGGTCTTGTGCCGAAGCGCGAACAGCTTCGATATTGTCCTGAATAAACTTCACTCGTTCATCCATGGGGAGTTTGTCAGCACCATTCGCGAATAACGTCGCACATTGGATGTGCATCCAACGCAAGCCACGTTCACCGAGCTTCTTCTTTTCATGGAATCGAAGCAAACCGCGGCATAAATCGCTCCCGATGTGGTTCAAGTGCGCGTGCATCGTGTACGCCCGACCTCTAAAATCCAAATTGTGCGGAAAGTACAATTTTTCTTCACCCTTCATCTCCCGCGCGACTTGGAGCTTGATCAGAAAGTCACAACGCTGTGAATGAAGCTCCATGTTGGATTTTTTTGTCTTTTGAACATCCTGTAAGAAGTCAATCACTTCGCCTTTGCCCGGCAATCCGCTGGCGAGCAGTTGGAAACGACGCCTGTCGCTGCGCAAGCTGTAGGCTCCGCCTGGCCAGCGTGGGATCTCCAACTCGGAGCGCAACGGAACTTCGGCGACGCCACCACCGCGAGCCCATACTTCTTCGATGATTGGCAACACGTCGGTATTTACCTGCCACGCGGTGCGACCGAGCGCGTTGAGCGCGTCGATTACGGGTTGGTACGCCACGGGGGCCTCCTTTGCCTCGGCTTCTATAGCCTTCTCGCGCAGCGCCGCGAGTTGCGCTTGGCTCGGGCCTTCAGTGGAGTACTTTCCTCGCATGAAAATACTATCTGATCGTAAATATCCGCCCCGATCGAATCTCGTCCACTCTCGAGGAGGTACAATCATGGGAAAGTGACGAACGGGAACCAGCGACGCGCGCGTCATGGTTTCCGTGTTGATGAAACGATAAATGCTATCGTGCCAGTGCAACATTCCATATCCAGCTTCTCTGTAGTCGTGATAAAACGCAGGAAGCGTCAACAATTCATCATTTTCGCCCGGCACACGAATCTTGGCCGTGTTCATGAGCGCATGTAATAGCACCGTGCCAACTTTCAAGCGAATTTCGCGACCCCACTCGGCGTTTTCGAGCGCCTGTCTCGCGTGTTTGGAAACAGACTTGACAGTTTTCATCTTTGACGTATCGAGCGCCAAATTAATGCGATGATTCACAGCGTCTTCGATTTCTTTGACGTTCTCGGTTGTGTTTATCATCCGCGAGCGTTTGAAAGCCTCTTTCGCCGCTTTTTCCGCCGCGCGCATGCGAGCCAAGTTCACCTCAGCCTGCACCACGCTTCCAACGTTGTCGGCGACGGTTATAAATTTTGCAGTGCCCGCTGCGGTCTTTTCATCTCGCACGAAAGACCACGAGGTGTGCACTTTGGTGTCACCTTTCATAAGCGTACTAAGCGTCGTGTGTAACGTCAAGACCGCGAGCTTCTCTGGCTCTAACAAGTTCAAGTAGTGTCCGTACACGCGGCGGTCCACGCCCGGGACATTGCCGGTAATCTTCTCCTGTTCCTCCTCCAATGCTTGCACAAGCGGTACGTAGAACGAAGCAAGAAGCTTCTGCACAACAGGAAGCTGCGCGCCAATGCCCGCCGCAAACGTTTTCCTCGCAAGCTCCTTGTATCTCGCGACTTCGCGTTCGACGGCTAAACTCTCCGCCTCGCGTTGCTTCTTTCGCTGCAAATCATCATGACTCCTCATCTCGGGCTCTACCATTTCTTGTCGCCGCAAATGTCTTCTCCTCGCGTGTATCGTTTGCAGCGCTTGCTTAATCTTCGCCTTGCGCTCGTCCGATTCGAAAATTCGATCTCGAGCGTCGCCGAACGCCGTGGCGTCCAACGTCAGCGGTCGAAGCTTCGGTCCCGGTCTCGCCGGCCCCTCTGGCGTCGCGCTCATCGCAAGCAGCATGTCTAACTCCTCATCATCCTATGCGCATAATCACACATCAACACACGGTCAGTCTCCTCGGTAAAAATCGCTAAAACGAGTCCGCATTCCGCATTCCGCATTCCAAAAGATGCACCCGCGCGCGCGCGCGTTTCCACCCACCGCGCGACGCCCCCGCACGCCCCACGCACGCGTGCCCCGACGGCGCCGAAAACACATCACGCACACTCGCACGCGCGACCACGCACGCGCGACCACGCACGCGCACTCGCACGACGCGCGACGACGTACCTCCATCAAATCACTGCTCCAGCGCTCGATCGCCACCTCTCTCGCGCCCCCGTGCACGCCGCGCGCGCGCATCATCCCCTCCACCATCGCCCGCGCGGCGTCTAGCGCCCACCGCGCGCGCCGAGGCGCGCTCGTGGACGCCAGCTCGGCGCACGCCCGGCGCATCGCGGCCACACCGACGGCGCCGTCGACGAGTGGCGGCCCCAGAGGCGGGCCGATTTCTGGAGCTCGAAACCTGTTTGACCAGTCATGACTCAATAGCACGTATGGAGTGGGTACACACAACACCACACTCGCGTGTGTGTACCCACTCGCACCACGTTCGCGACCAATCATGATCCCACGAACACGCCGTATGTCCGAACACCGCCCCGACGCCCTCGACGAGGTCGCCCTCGCGCGCGTCCCATCCGCCTTTCACGGACGCACGCCGCGTTCGACAGCCGACAGAGGACACAACCAACCATGGCGTACGTCATAGACTTTGATGCGATGCGATGCGTACGAACGGCGCGTCGCGGCGCACCCGCGCGGTGTGACGTCGACCGCGCGCGTGGAGCGGCGATGCGCACAGCGGTGGATCGCGGCTCTAGGGCTTATGATGTCGCGCGCGCACAGGGCGTGGGCGACGGGCGAGGGCGCGCGATGGGCGGCGCGCGATGGGTTGGGCGTGGATGTATGCGCGAGGGGTGTGTGCGTTGGATTGGCGCGGATTTGGGGCGGGGTTGGCGACGCGAGGGTGGGGAACGCGCGCGTGATGGGGATGGTTTTGGGGTTTTGCCTGGAGCTCGAGCGCGCGCGCGTCGAGCGCGAGAGCTTTTGCGCGTGTACAGCGTACTGACGTGTGCGTGTGTGTATCGATCTTTGTTGTAAACAGTAAAACGAAGCAAGCTAAGTCGCCGTCCTTCTACCCGGCGGACGATGTCAAGAAGCCGCTTAAGCGCACGATTGAGCACAAGCAAACCAAGCTTCGCGCGTCCATCGCTCCGGGTCAAGTGTTGATCTTGTTGGCGGGTCACTTCAAGGGTAAGCGCGTGGTGTTCATCAAGCAACTTGCCTCTGGTTTGTTGCTCGTTGCCGGTCCGTACGGGGTGAACGGTGTGCCGATCAAGCGTGTGAACCAACGTTACGTCATCGCGACGTCTGAAAAGGTTGACGTGTCCAAGGTTGACGCCAAGAAGTTTGATGACGCGTACTTCAAGAAGCCAGCGAAGGACCGCACGCGCAAGAGCGAAGAGGAGTTCTTCAAGGTTGATACGTCCAAGAAGGAACTTCCGGCTTCGTACATTGCGGACAACCAGGCGGTTGATGCGGCTTTGTCCGCGGCGATCAGCGCCACGCCGTACATGAAGGAGTACTTGTCCACGTTGTTCACCTTGCGATCTGGTGACAAGCCGCACATGATGAAGTTCTAATTGCACTTTCATGATGTTGTATGGCGGCGAGTTTGACGGGGGTTTGTTTGTGGGAGACGTTATAGAACGTCTCAGGTCTACTAAAGGGATTCTTTTCATTTAGCGTGTAAGGTTACGAGTCCTTAAAATTATGAACTACTCACTCCCATCCTCCTCGTCTCGTGTCTACTAACAAGTTGTGCTAATTGCTAAAACCATTCGTTGTGCTCCTCTAGGTCGGTGTCCATCAGTTGCGCGCGTTCCTTTAACGCGTTCTTCTTCTTGAACATTTTCGCTTCGAAACCCGTCCCGCGGTCGACACCGTCCCAGTGGCGCCCGGGCTTAATTTGATACCTATTGTGCGGCGCGCCGATACCTTGGCGCAACCACGAGTGCGCTGGTACATCTTGTGGGATTATAAATCCAGACTTTTGGAGTTCCTTCATGGAAATCCCGAGTCCTTGCAGCACGGGTGGCAAATTCAATGACTCCTTCTCGCGCTTTTTACGACTCAAGTGCGCCATCGGATCACCAAAGCGCATCGCGTCGCGTTGTTTATCCTCGAATTCGGCGTCGATGTCGGCGTGCGCAAATGGAGTGTCTTTAGCCTTTTCTAAATCCTTGGCGAACTGCTGCGCTTGTTTCGCCTGTTCGATACCCGCGGACCACATCGGACGTTCGCTCTCCTTGGGCTTGGCAACCTCTGCGCGACGCTTGATTTCATCATCATCGATGAGCTTCCCCGTGGCTTTATCACGATAGTTCGTCGTCGCTCCCCGGCCACTTTGTTCATCGCTCAGCTTGGCTAACCGTTCCTGCTCGGCTTTGCGCTTCATTTCAGCCTCCATGATGACTTGTGCGGCGCTCACCAAGCCCGTCGACGTGCCATCCGTCATCTTTGCGCCCTTCTCCTTCTTTGACTTTTTCGCCTTATCCTCGCTCGACGTCGGCGGTGGCGCGAGTACTTCGGCGGGGATGATTAAATCACCATCGCTATCGTACTGTAACTCTTCGTTCGCCGAAGGAAGATCATCGGGAATTATTAAATCGCCATCGCTGTCGTACTGGAGTTCTGGCTCGGCGGCTTGAGCGGCGCCGTCGTCATCGAGAATCAAATCCCCATCGCTATCGTACCGCGGCTCGTTCGTGGCGGTCGTCGACGTAGGCGCTGTGCTATTCGTGCGCGCGCCGTCTTCTCGTGACGGAGCACCCTCGTCATCGTCGTCGCTATCGCTATCGTACCGAGCGCGTCTCGGTTCTGCCTCCTCCGCTTCGCCGACGGCTCCAGCTGCACCATCCGCCTCCGAGTCCGAATCGTAGCGCCCATGCGTCCAGGCGTGATCGCCACCTTCTCCAGTACCTCCATCGTCCACGGCGGTCCAACCCGAGCCGTCGTCTTTAATACCCATGTACACGGCGCGTCGTTCGACGTCTTCCAGCGCCGCGGTCGCATCCACTTCTCGCCCTCGCGCATCGAGTACCACCGCATCGTCGTCAACTTCCTCACGCGCAAACCTTCTCGTTGATGTCGGCGGTGCGTCGCGCGCGGCAAACCCATCGTCGGCGTCGACGATGCGTATGGCGGCGTTCACGTCGGTCGATTTCGGGCGCTTCTTCTTCTTCTTCTTTTTGTCGTGCTCCGGCGCCGTCGGGTCGCGAGACGTCGGCGCGGACATGTACTTTTTCAAGTAGTCTAGTTTGGACGACATGATTCACGCGCGATGTGGTATCGCGGCGCTGACCACGTCGGAGCGGCGGCGGGCGCGTTGTGAGGCGATTGTCGCGGGACGCGAGCGCCGACGTTCTCGCGGGCATGTATCACGTAACTACTGCATCGCTGTACCGGTACTAGTATTACAACACTTGATTTACCGTCGCCGAGCGGCGATGAATATTGAACCTTTATCGCCTTTACCCGTTCGGATATCGTCGTCGACGTAGGTGGTCTCGATCCAACCGCGCGGGTTGACGAACGCGAGCGACATCGCGAGCGGACCGGCGCCGCCCAAGGAAACCTCCACCGCATCGAACGCGACGTCGAGACGCGCGGTGCCGTTCGGCGAGATCGCACACGATGCTTTCAGTCGCACGGTGAGAGGAATTTTGCCGAATACGGCGAATTCGGCTCGATTTTCCGCGACGCCGGCGTCGATGTCGATGTCTTGATAATTTCCTTTGGATGCGATGAGCTTCGGGATCGACGACGACGTCGACGGCATAGATGACGTGCTATCATCGATGACTCGCCCTGAGCTCCCACTGATCTCCGTCAGCGCCGAACCAATCGCGCCTTCTTTATTTTTCCTCGTCTTTGCGTCTTCGGCGCTGGCCAGCGTCGCGAGCAATGACCACTTCCCATTCACGCGCGCCAAGTTCACGTCCTCACGCGCACCAATCGCCGCTAATTCGTCCACTAATCGTTCTAATTCCTCGCGCTCGCTCGATGTCGCGCGCTTGCCCCCATCCGTTGTCGCGCACAAGCGAATCAACGCCGCTTTGACTCGGCCCACATCGTCCGTCGTCGGCTCGTCTCGCGCGCGCGCGCGCACCGCGTCTCGCGCACCGCGCGACGATCGAGCGATGCGCGAAGGATGCGTCGATGTCGCGCATCGCGGCGTCATCGCGCCGCGCGTCGCCATCGTTGTCGCGCGCGAACGAGTGCAGTGGATAAAGTGAGTCTCGTTTTGCGGCGATCCGCCACTCCGTGCCGCGACGTCGCACGAGCGAGTGAACGCGCGCGCGCCGAGACATCGATGAGCATGGATGCCAACGCGTCGCCCGCGAAGGCGAGCGCGATTCTAATCAAAGCGGCGGAAACCGCGGCGACGGTGAGCATTTGGATAGTCTTGAGCGCTGGGGTCATCTTGTTCAACAAGTATATTCTCAGCGTGTATGGGTTTCCGTTTCCGATCGCGTTGACGATGATACACATGTCGTTCTGTTCCATGCTCGCGTTCGTGCTCGTGCGCGTGGCTAAGGTGGTGCCCGGGGCGAGCATGTCGAAAGAGACGTACGTGCAGAAGATTACGCCCATCGCCGCGCTGTTCGCTCTGTCTCTGTGGTGCTCGAACTCGGCGTACATTTACTTGAGCGTGGCGTTTATTCAGATGTTGAAAGCCATGAGTCCGGTGGTGGTGTTTGCGATCTCGTGTGGCGTGGGGATTGAGACCTATTCGCACGCGATGATGGCGAACATGGCCGTCATCACCGTTGGAGTGATGATTGCGTCGTACGGTGAATTAAACTTTAATGCGTTTGGATTTTTAGTGCAATGCGTGGCGATCGTGGCTGAATCATTCCGCATCGTCAGCGTTCAAATTTTGCTCGGCAAGTCGAATTTGAAGTTGAATTCTATAACGACGTTGTACTACGTGTCGCCGGCGTGCTTTGTGTTTTTGACAGTTCCGTTTGTGTTTTTGGAGCTCCCGAAGTTAGCGTATGGATTGGAGATTACGCACTCCGTGCACGCGAGTGCTGGTATTCTACTCGGCAACGCTTTCACGGCGTTCTTGTTGAATGTGGCGATTTATTTATTAATTGGGCGCACGAGCGCGCTGTCGCTCAACGTCGCCGGGGTTGTCAAGGATTGGATCTTAATCGGCATCAGTGCGTTGATTTTCGAGGCTCCAGTGACGACGACCCAAATTATTGGGTATTTGATCGCGTTTGGCGGGGTGTGTTATTACAATTACGCGAAACTCACAGCGCAGCAGAAGGCGGCTGTGGAGACAACGCAAGCATCCGTCGAATTGAAGGAACCGCTCGCGCCTGGAAAGGGCGATACACAAGCGTGAGTAGACACGCACAAATCACATTCAAGCTCAAGTACATCCATAACATCTGACTCACGTTCATTACTAGCGATTTTAATTGTGTACAGTACATACGATCACGACGCCTTGAGTTGAATATCACCCATTCCCGCGAGCTTGACCGCCTCAAATTCTGATGTCAGCGCGCTTAATTCATCATAAATCAATCCACGAACGTCGGCTTCTGTCAAATTACGCGACTCGACTTCAAAATCAAACGTAAATGGGGCTTCAGCGCACGGTTCGTCGACTTCGTCATGTAGCGACTCCAAGTAGGGGTGCGTGAGCGCCTCCTCCACGGTGATTCTCTTTGCCGGATCAAAAACAAGCATTTTATCCACCAGGTCCACCGCGCGCGCCGAGGCGTTGGGGAATAGCTTTTGAAAGCTACATCTCGCAGTATCCGGGAGCGACTTGATGTACCGTCGCGCTTTTTCATTGTTGATGAAATCCAACTCGGTGTCGTTTTCTGGCGTACCGATGACGCGCATTATTAAGTTAAGCTGGTGCACGTAGTCTTTGCCCGGAAACAACGGCTTGCGCCCGAGAAGTTCGGCAAAAATGCACCCCACGCTCCACACGTCAATCGCACTTGTGTACTCGGCACATGACAACAACAACTCTGGCGCGCGATACCAGCGCGTGACGACGTACTCTGTCATAAACTCTGAAGCCTCAGGATCTAGCAACGCCGTGCGCGCCAATCCAAAATCACAAATCTTCAGGTCGCAGTTTGCATTCAATAATAAATTCCCAGGTTTTAAGTCTCGATGCAACACGTCGGCGCTATGGATGTACTTTAGCCCGCGCAAGATTTGATACACAAAGTACTGACAGTGCTCATCCGTCAGCGACTGCGACGAGCGAATAATCTGATACAAATCCGTATCCATCAAATCATACATCAAATACACATCTTCAAACGTCGCCTTCACCTCAGGTTTCACGCAATCAATTATGTCAATCACGTTTTCGTGCTTTAAATGCCGTAACAACTTTATCTCTCGCAACGTCCGCTTGGCGTCCACAACATTCTCAAACGCGCTGACAATCTTCTTAATTGCCACCTTTTTATTCGTCTCCAGATCCCTTGCACTACATACAACCCCATATGCACCCTTCCCGATAGGTTTTATCGGCGCATACTTGGCGTCGACTTCGAATACCGTCCCACACACCGCAAATTTGGTCGTCGTCGCCTTGCGCCCGCCGTCCCGACGCTCCCTTCGTTGCTTTCGTCGTTTCGCTCGCGCCGCGCGCACGACGTCGTCGTCATCCCCACCGCCACCGGCACCACCGCCCACACTCGTACCTTCGGCATCGCTCCCAGACCCCGCATGACGCCGTCGTCGTCGCCGTCGAAGCCTTCGCGTCTCGTCGTCGTCGTCATCCGTGCCATCCTCCGTCGTGTACGAATCACTCGCATAGTAACTACTGTCATCATCTTCCGTCGTGCTCTCGTACGCGAACGCATCATCTTTGACGACATCACCCGTCGCACCGCTTGCCGTCGTCGCACCGCTTGCCGTCGTCGCACCGCCGACCGCGCCGCTCGCTGCGGCGCCGAGCGCCGACGTCGCGCGAGACAAGAATTGCCCAATCGAAAACCCATCATTTGCGTCTTTCGTCGCGATCGCGCCGCCGCCGCCCCTGCGCACGTCGACGTCGTTTTCGTCTCCGTTGTCGTCGTCGTCAACGTCACCGACGCGATACGTCGCGGGCGACGGCGAAGGAGTTTCGCAATACGCATCCATGTCTGTTGCGTCAGTCAATGACTCCGCCGAAGCAGTCGCCAAAGCAGTTCGTGCTCACGTCGAGCGGCGCCTGGGCCGTCGTCGATGGCGACGACGACGGCGATGCGCGCGTCGGCGGCGGCGATGCGGTAATGCGCGACGCGGCGCAACAGTTGTGGCGCACGACGACGTGGTTGGACATGCTCAACGACCGCGCTCGAAACGCCGCGTATGCGCGCGCGATGCGGCGCGTCGTGCAGTCGGGCGTCGACCGCGTGCTCGATATCGGTGCTGGGTGTGGGATTTTATCCATGTACGCCGCGCGCGCGGGAGCGACGGGCGTTGTAGGGCTTGAGGAGTACGCCTTGAGCGCGCGAGTGGCTCGAGAGGCGACGGCGAGCGACGCGACAATTTCAGTCGTAAACGCGCGCTCGGACGCATACGCGCTCGAGCAGGGTGATCAGCGATTTTCCGTGCTTGTTTCTGAACTGTTAGATTCGGCTTTGCTCGGTGAGGGTTGGCTTTGTGTCGCTCGAGACGCCCGCGCGCGGCTGCTCGAGCCGAATTCGCGTTCAATGCCGCGACGCGCGCGTGTCTTTTTCCAACTTGTGGATTTCGATGGCGACGACATGCGAGCGTTTTTCGAGCACGAAAGTCGTGCTTTAGGGAATGGATTTTGGCGCGCGCGCGAGCACGGAGTGGTGTGGTGTGGAAAAGCACAGCAGGCGCACGCGGATGCGTGGATGTCGAGCGGTCGATGTCGGCCGCTGAGCGGCGAAACCGCATTCTTTGAGATTGATTTTGAGCGATTACCCGGGACAAACGCCCCTGACGCGCGGTGGACGACGACGTGCGATGTCGTCGATGACGGTGTCGTCGATGGCGTGGTTTGGTGGTGGGAGATCGATCTCGATGACGCCGGGGAGGTTCGGTACTCTACGGCGCCCGGCAAAGGCAAGCCGTGGAGTCATCATTGGCGACAATGCGTCGCCTTGGCACCTGAACGCGCGCGAAAATCGGTAACCAAAGGTGAACGTGTGGGTATCGTGAGCGCTATCATCGATGATGTGGACATTCGCATGGGGTTCGTTGTCCCCAGTGATGACATCGACGAAGAAGAAGACGAAGAGCCGCCGACGTCAGCGAGCGTCATCACCGACGCGTCGCTCGTTGTCGCGAATCCGTGGCATGGCGCATTACGCACGTCGACGTCGTGTCGCATCTTTGGAGTTGGCGCGCGTTTTCCTGAATTCGTCGCGAGCAAGGCGAAACTCGGCGTGGCGTTTGGCGCTGATGTATCCGCGGCCAACGCGCTGCTCTATCCGCTCGCCGACGACGCGCCAGTCGGCTCGCCCGAGGGCGCGATCGCGATGCTCCCGCCTGCACCGTTCCGCATTTTCGATTTAGCAGCATCGCGTGATGCCGCGATTGTGACTGCATCAAGAAGTATCTTCGAAATAGGTTCGGCGTCATCAACGACGACGACATTTGAAAGCGTCGACGGGGCCGCGTTCGATTGCGTCGTGTTGTTTCGCGACGACCAAGGCTGGTGCACAGATGCACCATTCGCACCACCGATTCCAGGAACGCTTTGTCAGAGTATATTGATCATTCCGGAGCACGCTCGCGCGGCAAGTGTCACGATGTGGTGTGGAGCACCCTTGGGAGACGACGCGTTGTCGATGCTGGAGCTACGTTTCGCCGCTCTTGTTCCTCACACCTAGACGCACGCACACGTAGACGCAAAGCGATAGAAAAATGAGTAGCATTAGTATGATGTCTTTACGTACAATAGTGACGTGCCACGCCGAGCCATCGTCGTCGGCGGCGACGGTAAAGTCGGCGAAACCGAAACCGCTCGCGGCTTCGAGGCGTTCGGCGCTCCTCGGCGCGTGCCTCCTCACCCTCGCGCGTGGTCCCGCACGGGCGTCTCAGAGCGACGACGACGTCTTCGCCGACGCGCCGCCGGCGCCGCTCGCGGGTGATGGCCCCGACGCCGTGGGTGAAATGAATGGCTTTCTCAATTCGTGTCCCAGCGACGTGGCGTCGTGCGTGTCGTCGCAAAACGACGACAAGGTGCACTTCACCGCGCCTTGGGCGTACGAAGGCGATCGTTCGCTCGCAATGCGGCGGCTTGTGGCAGTCGCGACCGGAGTTGAGGCGCCGCGAGGACGCGCCGGGGCGAAGGCGTTGAAGCGCCGAGGCCGAGGCGGCGGAGCTTTGGACGCGTCGGCACTGGATGAAAACGGCTTCAATCGCGGTGAAGTCGCGGCGTTTATCGTCGGCACCACGCGAGCGTTCGTGACCGGGGAGGAGTTGCCCGATAAGCCCACGAGAGTGGAGGGCTTCGCGGTAGCGCGTGGACTGTCATTCGCGGCGCGCGTGGAGGAGTACGACGAGACGAGGGGATACGTTCGGTTAATTTTAGCGCCGAAAAACGCCAAAGCGTACGGCACTAACGACGATGATAGCGTCGAGGACAACGAAAACATTGGCGGTGGGTATTTCGATGCGGAATTTTTATTCATCGATGACGACGAACTCGTGGACGTGCGCGTGGCGCAACGGTTGAATGGAAACGCCAACGTGGCGCCGGCGGGAAGATTTCAACTGTCTTACGATGAAGGCATTTCATTCAACAAGAACATCGCTGCGTTGCGAGCCGAGGAGCTCCGCATCGCGGTTGGCTGGGAACTCATTCCCGTCATCGCTGCCTTCGATCCAAAATGGAGCGATAAAGAGCGTTTGTGGTTTGAAAAGGCGTTTGATTTCGCCGGCGGCCGAAAAGTTGATGACGACGACGATTTACGATACACGCGGGACGCGTTAACGTACAACTCATGAGTGCGTGCGACGTGTGACGGTGCAGCTGTACATGGTAGTGATTGATGTATTGATATTGATACAAAGAATTGATGCTAAAGAGCTCCTAGAGCTCGCACGTCACGAATTCGGAACGTGAACGCGTCGCCAAGATTAAATTGCCGGCGTACACGCCCTCGATGATGTGCGGCATAAACGACTGCGGTAGTGCCATAGACACCGGCGCCACTGCACCTGGAATCCACGTGTACACGCGGGATTTCCCAGCACACAGAAAGACGAGTTTTGAGCCGCCCGAAACGCGGTCGTCTGCGACCCACGTTTTCGCCGTCACCTCCCCGTCGTGTACAAAAATCGCCAACGGATCATCGTCCACGCCTTCCTCCGTCGACGCAAAAGATGTCGCCGACCAAAGAAACAATACATTCGGACGACTCGCGCACGTCGACGCGAGCATGGTCTCGCAAGGACTCACCGCAATGTCGCCTCCAACGGCATCCGTGAGCGTCGTCGCTTCGTATTTGGCTAACTTTTCATACGAAGCGCCCGATTCGCGATACACGCGCGTCGACCCAGACGCCCCGCATGCATGCAGTCGCCATGGATGATGCACGCATCGCGTAACTTCCCAACGCGTCTCGTTAATCCAAATCAAACCATCGTTCGATGAGTGCACGATTAAAGACGACTTTGTCCTGGCTCGCGCGCGAGAGAGAACATTTTTAAACGTCGCGCGCAACGCCCCATCGCTTCTATGCACCACCAGCGTCGGCACGGCATCGACATCACACGCGTCATCATATAAAAGCACGTAATCGCCATTAAACGTCGTCGTCCATTCAATCGCTCGCGCGTCGCTCGATTTCGTTCTGAAACTCAACGCTCCCGCGACGTCGCCGCGACGAGAAAACACATCGACGCCGTCTCTGGCGCGAGCGTCTCGTGACAACACCGCCATCCAACGTCCACACGGTGAGTACGCAATCGACCGCGCGACGCTAAACTTGACATTGACGACGCCGAGGGTGATGAGCTGGCCCGAACGCGCGTCGCCGACGACGACAGCTCCGTCGTCATTCAAATTCATCACCACTTGCTCGCTGGATGACGGCGCGAACGCCACGTCTCGCGCGTCGACGCCGCACCAGTGACGCACGACGTCGCACGTGGACGCGTCGTACACGACGACATCGCCAGACGACGATGATGCAGCGACAAAGGTGTCGCTCCACGACACTGAACGGCACGCAGAGAGTTCTTCGAGCGTGGCGCACGCGCGAGACGCGCCGTCGCGAAAGACACGGAGCGCGTCTGCGTCGCGCACGATGAGCGTTCGCGCGTCGGGGGATATCGTCGCCGACCCGCGCGAGACGCGCATGTCGCGGGACCACGTCGACGAAGCGAGTTCTGAGGCGGCGCGATGCGTCGCTACGAGAACTAAACTACAACGAGCTATGGTGCTAGTACTAATGGTTGGTCGCAATATATGCTCACACGTTGCCTTCGGCTTGGACGCCGTCGTAGGAGACGCGATAGGCGGGGAATTGGCTCGTGTCGATGACGCCGGTGCCGATGTCGCGCACCGTGACGTTCAACCGCCCATTCAACATTTTTCCACGCATATTCCCAGGCATGGATCCAGGATGGACGTTGAGCACGCTGTGTACGATCATGCGCGACGGACCACCGAATAGCAACACGTCTCCAGAGTTGAGTCGCACCGTCTTGTGCTCTGGGTCGTCGAACGAATACTTGTACCCAAAATCCGCGCTCAATCCGACACTAAATGACACGATAGGTTGGCCGGTTTTCGACGCAATCAACTTTGGGTCCTCGGAATCTTTGTGCCACTTGAACTCGGCGCCGTCTTTATAGAAATTCACGAGCACGGTGGTGGGATTAAATCCCGACGGCAGGGACGCGTCGGCGTCCCGCGCGACGCGCACCGCCTCGCCACACAATTCCTTCAACGTCTCCCCAGGAAAATCATCCACCGCCTTAATCACTCGCCCACGCGTGCCTTGATTCAATTTTAGCGCCCCCTCATCGGCAGCGGTCTTCGCAAAGAACCCTTTACCGGCTTCAGCGCTCGCCGCGTCGCTCTCGCCCACCTCAAACGCGCTCTTCGCCAACCACTCTTGCGCTTCAACCGTTAAAAACTTCCTCAAGCACACCAAGCCATCGTTCAGGCGTTCAACCTTGTAATTCTTATGCGGCTGCGCCATCGTTCGCGCGGGCGCACCGCACCTCGCGACGACGTCCCGCATCGCCGCCGCCACGCGCGCCGCCAGCCGCTCGCGCTTCCCGACCCCGGGCGTCGTCGCCACCACCTCAGCAATCAAATCAAACCTCTCCTCGCACGTCGCGAACGTCGCGAATAAACACGCCACGAACGCCGCGCACGCGTCGGCATCATCGTCGTCGTGCGTCTGGTACGCGTGTGCGTGTGCTTTGAGTTTCATGTATTGCACGGGCGTTGCCGCGGCGTCTTCGAGTCGCCTCGCGAGCGCGCGACATCGCGCGCGGTGCGCCTCGCGCGACATTGACACCGCGGCGGCGGCGGCGGCGGCGGCGGCGGCGGCGAATGCGAGGTGCGCGACGGCGAATGCGGTGGAAAAGCGCCACCTGGTTATGGATGATTGAATGTCATTCGCCATTCGACGACGCACATTCGACGATGGCGGACGCGCGCGCGAGAGACCCGTACTACGTCGTTCGCGATGACATTAACGGCGCGATCACCGACGCGCGGGCGCGGGTGACGAGCGGAGCGACGACGACGACGACGAGCGTTTTAAAAGAGGATGCCGAGGCGTTGGAATGGGAAATAGACGAGCTCGCGCGGTCGATAGACATTGCCGAGCGCGACCGCACGCGGTTCAAGTTGGATGATGAAGAGATACGCGCGCGGCGTCGGTGGGTGGAGCAATCGCGCGGGAAGGTGCGCGAGTTGATGGAGGTTATCGACGCGCGGGCGAGGCGAGAGTCAAACGCGGTGGCGCTTGCGGCGACGTCGGCGTCGGCGATGGCGACGAGAGGGCACGATGGACACGCCGCGAGCGAAGCTGGGTTTGATGATCATCAGCAGTTACTCGTTCGCGGGCAAGACCATGATTTGGATGATATTTCCGAGAGCATTACGCGCATCGGACAAGTCGGGTTGACGATTGGCGAAGAGTTGGCGTCGCAATCGCGAATGTTGGAGGAATTAGACAACGACGTGAGCGGAGTTAACGCGCGATTAGCAGCGGCGCAGAGGAAAATGGAAACTGTGCTCAAGCAGGCGGGTATACGCGGGCAGTTGTGCGTGATTTTATTCTTGACGGTGATTTTGGTGATCTTGTTTTACGTCGCCGTCGGCAACGCGTGACGAGCGATAAACCTGTAAACACATCCATGACGTATTGCTACTAATGTTATATACATGCACAACGCTAAGGCGCCAATAATTCTACACACCACGCGCGTCACAACACCGTGGTCGTGTGCCACCGCGTCGTCCCCGCGGCGCGCACGGCGTCGTCCACCGCGCGCTCGGCGTCTTCAAATCCCACATCTATCGTCTCAAACCCCCGCTCGCGCATCACCTCGCACAACCTATCGAACACATCCTCGCGTCTATACCCTCGCTCGCGCAATGTCGTCACAAATTCCCCGTGTGCGCGCCCTGAGCGATACTCGGGTGCCCGAGCCGGCTGCTTCAACAACGCCATCGACGCCTCGTCGTAGTCGTATAAAAACGACGTGTGATGCAGAAATCGCCCCTTGGTGATCGCCTGCGCGTTGCCACCAAACTTAAACGCACCATCAAACACGTAATCGTTCTCGCGCACGGCAAACGTACCGCAGCGATCGAACACGCGCGCGTACACGTCCCCCGTCGCTTGCATCGCGTCCCGCGGATACGTCGCCTTTGGGTCCAACCCCACGCACGCGCTCGCCACGCACACGCTGACAAACATCGTGTCGCGATCGACGACGACGGTACCACCGCCGGTGAAGCGGCGAATGAGATCGACGCCTCGCGCGCGCGCAGCGTCGACGTGGACGAGCGATGCTCCGCCATCGCGCGCGCTCACACCCATGACGATGGACGTGCGCGACGCGCCATCGGCGCACACGAGCCAGTTCGCGTCCGCGCGGTGGCGCAGCAAGCCTTCTTCGAGGCGCAGGCAGCGCGCGACGTCCACGCGCGACGCGCGCACGACGTGTAGGCGCATGCGCGCGATGCGTTGTGACGACAGTTGGTTGGCGCGTCACACATCGACGCCGTGCATGTCAACAGAGAGCGTGGAGGACAAGGCAGCGCGCGCGCTGGCGGCGGCGCATGCGTTTCTCGCGCGGTCGCCCGTGCCCAAGCGCGCGCACGCGGCGTCGGCAAAGGCGAACGACGACGGCGTTGATGATGTTGGAGGTGTTGGAGGGAAACTTTTGAATCTTTCGCGAAGTGATTCGAGCGCGTCGACGAGTGCGTCGGCGCGGGCACCGGTGCGCGCTGACGACGTCGCGCGCGAGTCGGTTACTATCGCGCGGCGTGACGCGACGGTGGTGTCGAGGAGCGCGAGCGCGGTGTCGTCGACAAAGTCGAGTGGAGCGACGAACGTTGTCGACGACGACGAGCGACGGAGCGACGGAGCGGACGACGAGGGTGGGGTGATGTCCCCGGTGCGTGACGCCGATGACGTCATGGATGTGTTCGGCGGCGACGAGGCGTACCCTGAGCCATCGTTCGGGGATCCGCCAGGGGTGAGACGGGTGAAGGTGATGGATACGCCAAAGTCGGTCAAGTTGGAGCTTTCGAGCGAAAGCGACGGAGACGGAGACAAAGACGACGGTGAGGAGGTTGTGCAATCGCCCGGGCCCATGGAGGAGCATAAGTATAAACTAGATTCTACGGTGAGGGTGCTGGACGTTCAAGAGATGAGCTCGGAATCAGAGGGTGTGTTTGCGAGGGCGATTGAACGCGAACGTCTTGAGAAATCGATGGAGGCGACGTCTACGCGCTCGAGCGGCGGCGCGATGACATCTTCTGATGCCGTTGACGTCGATGCGCTGAGTGCACAAGTGAAAACGTTGAGTTTAGAGCTTGAAAGTATGCGTTGGGAGCGCGAAGCTCTCGAGGCGCGCACGCTTGAAGCGGAGAAGATCGCCGCTGAGGCGCAGGCAAAAACGGTGTCTCAAGCGCTGTCGCCTGAAAATCAGTTGACCAACGAACAAGTCGCCGCGCTCAAGGCTGAAATTGAGCAAGTTGACTATTTAAAGCGCCTACTTGCGCGCGCAGAGCAAATGCGAAATACGGCGAGGCTGGAGACGAAGCAAGCGCGAGACAAGCATGAAAAGGATTTAGAGACGCTTCGCGCCGAGCTGACGACGATGGATGAAGAAATGGAGAATTTGCGACGACGCGTGAAAAATGACCGCGTCAAGATTGAAGCCATGGAAAAGGCGACGATCGAAGCTGCCGATGAGTTCCGTGCGCTCTATCACCGTCAAGAACTCACCCGTCGTCTTCTAGGCGCCACGTTTATCGTCATTTTTGCGCTCATTGTGCAATTCGGATTGGCGGGAAACTTGGGCATGATGAAAAACATGTACCAGTATTAGCATTCGTGTCCGTGCGTGCGTTGTATTACATGATGACGAACCATTCCAAAAGAACTTCAATGCGTGTGCTTCCAATCCAACAACCGCGCGATGGCGTCTTCGCTCAAAGTCTTCGTCTCTGGCACCAACGTCTTCAACGCCTCGACTTCGCGCGACGCCATCGAGACGCCCGTTTGTACCTCGTGCGCGTGTTTCACCTTGCGCGTCAACCGACGAAGGGCTTCGAGATCTTTCTCGTGAAAATACGCCGCCTCAGCGGCGTGGTCGCGCGCTTTTAGGTCTCGCGAAATCGTCGCCCCCGAGTCAGACGACGTGGACTCTAAACGGCGGCATCCAGCTCGAAAAAGCAAAGTCGTGCGGCGCGCAAGCGTCGATGTCGGGCGTGTGAGGGACATGTGTGCGCGATGTGTTTGTCGTGTGTGATCGTGGTCGTGTAGTCGCGCGCAGGACGTTCGCGAGGCGTGAAGTGACGGGTTGACTTCGGCGCCATCAGGTGAGCACCTTGAGGTGCCCACCGCGCCCGCGTCGTTCGACACGTGTGCGACGACGTAGGAAGAGACTCGATGTCTATATGTAATGATGGTGATGATGTTATTTAGACTTACGGCGACGCTTGACCGAGCGGGGCGACGTCTTCAATTGGACCAGATCGAATGAAGTCGGCCCAGTAGTTTGGCATGAGTAACGCAAGGATGTGCGGCTCGGTGTTGCGTTCGAGTGCGACTTCAAGCGTGAGGGTTTCTTCTAGCAAGTTTTCGAGGTTCGTGCGGACTTTGGAGAACATTGGACCGAGAGTTTGAGCGGCGCGAGAAGCATCAGCTGGGGAGAGCCAGAGGTGCTCGCGCAACGCGGGTAAAGAGCCACCCTGCGCACCTCTGAGCGAATTCAGCTGCGACGTCAACACTTGACGCAACGATGAGGCTTCTTTCAAGAGTTGCTTGCATTCGTCCGTGTCCCCATCGGCGCGACACGCGCGTCCGAATAATCCCGCCAACAAATATTGCACTTGCTTTGTGCCTCGATCTTGCGCGAGACGCTCTAAAATCCAATCCTTGATCATAACAGACTCCGAAGGACGCTGCCACAACACGTTCGTCAACAACAACGTATCAAATTCACTCACTTCGTCACGCCCATTGGTATATGCCGCGACGCGCAAGAGTTGCACGGCTTTGAGAAGGCGTCTATCGGACACGTACACTGGCGGTTCACACTTTTCTTGTAAAAACGTACGCAAGTCGGAGATGAGCTCAATCACATTCGACGGCACGGTGGTGTTCTCCGCGGCTTCGTAGCGAATATTGGAAAAGTCTTCAGGCCGAAGCACAACGGTGGCTTCACCAGCGCCGCCCGCGCGTGCGCCGATGGCGGTTTCACCTTTGAGCGCCAACAATTTTCCAAGTCCCGCAGCGCTCACTTGCTCCACACTCGACCGAAGCAAGAAACGATCGTACAACGCATCTAATTCCTCGCTTTCTGGTAATTCGTTCGATGCGCCGACCAAGCACAACAACGGCACATTAATTCGTTCGCTTCCGTTGTCAAACAAACGCTCGTTCAAGATGGTCAACAACGAGTTAAGAATCGCGCTATTCGCCTTGAAAATCTCATCCACGAACGCCACGTTCGCCGTGGGCAAGTACCCGTCGATTTGACGCACGTACTGGTCGTTTTCCAACCCACGCATACTCAACGGCCCGAATAACTCTTCGGGCACTGAAAAACGCGTCAACAAGCGCTCAAAAAACAACCCCCCATCGCACAACGCGCTCAAACGCCGTCCAAGCTCAGACTTTGCCGTCCCCGGCGGACCAAGCAAAAGCAAATGCTCACCACAACACGCTGCAAGTAATAATAACCGAACTTCGGTCTCACGCTCGACTAATCCATACTCTAAACTCGCCGTCGCGCGCTTCACCTTGTCCATCAACGCCGATCGCGCGTCGCCAGCCGCGCCCGCACCCGCACCCGCACCCACCGTCGCCGCCCCGCTCGCCACGCCCGACGACGACGAAGACGCATTAATGCTCTCCAAAACTTCCCGCACGCGCCCGCGCACGGCGTCCTCCTCGGCAGAAATCGCGGCATCTTGTTCGCGTTGTTTCACCTTCCACTCCGGCTCGGCGCACGGCGCACGCATCGCCCGCCGTCCGCGCATCGATGCGCCGCGCGCGCGAGACACCGCGCAGGATCGATGCGTCGCCGTCGTCGCCGTCGTCGTCATCGCCCGCGTCGTCGTCGCCGTCGTCGACATGGCGCGAGAGATTCTGACGTCATCATCTGGATAGGCTTTTGACGTCACGCGCGCGCATTCGTCTCGTCACACTCCGACGCGGCGCCGCACGCCATCGCGCGCGCGCTCGAGATGATTTCCACGCGGTGCTTGGCGATGCCGACGCGCGCGATGTCGACGCCGTCGTCCTCGACGTCGTCGTCGACGGCGAAAGCCACGAAGAGAGACCACGCGTCTCGTGACTCGACGATGAGGACATCGATGACGACGTCGCGTCGCGTCGTCGCGTTCGCGCCTGTGTTGGCGTCGCTCGCATGCGCGGTGTCGCCATCGTTGGCGGCGATCGCGACGCGCGTGATCACGATTGATGGCCAAGCGAACGAGCGTTGGGTGAAGATTGACGCGACGGTGAACGTGCCAGAGTCTTGGGCGACGCGTCCCGGTCAGCGCGCGAAATCGAGCGCGTATGTGATGTACACCGATACGTACGGGCCGAATAATCGATGGACGTGGCTGTCGCCCAAGTTATCCGATGACGGTGTCGTGGAGGCGAACGCGTTGGCGCTTACGGTGCAATCGAAAGCTGGACTCGAATCCATCGAAGACTTTGGAGCCATTGAGAAGATTGAACCCGCGCGCGCGTTTGGATTTGAACTCGAAGGTTTGAGTGCGGCGGATGTCGTGAAGTCAACCACGCGGACGGATAAAGGAGGGCAAAAGTATTACCAGTGGGAGCTCGATAACGGAGAGAATTTTTTTGGGATGGTTGCGTGCGTATCGGGCGGGGCGTTGTACGCTTTTGTCATCGAAGCGGCGAGCGACAAGTTTAAAGAGTCTTCGAGCACGTATCGCGCGGTGATTGATTCGTTCACCGTGGCTAAGGTGGATGAATCGCGCAACGACATGAGCAGCCGCATTTACGAAAACCGTTGATTTAGTTTTGATTTTGAGCGTGTAATACGAGTACAGTTGGATACAATGTGAAGGTAGGCTAGGAATGACGAGACATGCGTGCTTCGTGTGTTCTAGGGAATCGTCATCGAGCCTACGCGCGCGCGCGAATGATTTTAAGCTCACCTAAACCACTTGGACGGGATCAACCAAACGACGCGCGATGGCGTCTTTCAATACGCTGAGCGCCGCAGACGCCGCGACTTTGGATACACCACGCGTCTTCCCCGTCGCACCTTGGTTTAATAAATCTAACACTGTTTCCGCTCTTGCGACGTTTCTACCAGCCCCGACGTTCATCGCGGTAGCGCTCCCAACGTGCGTGGCGAGCGTCACCGTCGTTTCCAACGCTTCGCCGATGTCGAGAGACGCGTCTGCTCTAGCGCGCAGGTAGCCTAAAACGTAAGCCGCCGCGCTGCTATCGCCGCAACCGACGGTGTCGCCAACTTTGACTTCTGGACAGCCGACTGCTACAGCGTGACCGTCGCGCGTGACGAGCAACGCTCCCGCAGGCCCGCGCTTGACGACGACCCATTCGGCGGCGGAATTTGGATAGTTGAAAATCGCCTCGGCAAAACTTTCAGGTGAGCTATTTAAATCAACACCAGTCAAAGCCGCGAGTTCTTCTTCCGTCGCGAGCACGACATCTGCGTTGGTCAACGCCACGTTCAGCGCCTCCAACCTCGACGCGTTGGTTTCGTCCACAAATGTAAACGCACGCGGTCCTGGATCAAAGA
Organism: Ostreococcus mediterraneus; assembly: GCA_012295225.1. Lineage (NCBI taxonomy): Eukaryota > Viridiplantae > Chlorophyta > Mamiellophyceae > Mamiellales > Bathycoccaceae > Ostreococcus > Ostreococcus mediterraneus. The sequence continues at coordinate 616,014 of WMKK01000010.1, forward strand.
ACACTCCAGCGCCATTCGACTTCGCCAACGCCAACGCTTGCTTGACCGCGCGCGGTTTTAATTCGTCGAACACGAATCCATTCACGAACACCGCTCGACACTGCCTCAAAACCTCTCTCGCTTCATTGGACACATCACTCACGTCGCGCATTAAAGGCCACGGTCCCAAATCGTACCGCGAACAAAACGCGTGCGCCCCAGCGCCGTCGCTCAACACGAAACAAATCAAAGTCTCCGCCAACGCACTCACGCGTGCGCCATCATCTCCTGGTATTAATTCTACGTGATCCACACCCTCGACTGCGAGCTCGTCAATCAAAAACTTCCCGTAGACGTCTCCGCCGACGTGCCCGGCGCACGTCGCTCGCAATCCGAGCCGAGCCGCGGCAATAACAAAGTTACAGTTCCCACCAAGCTCCCAAGAATCGCGTTCAGGTGCTGTCTTCGCAATCGTATCAAGCATTTTCTTTGTCTTTAACGCGCCTTCCTCGGGAATGGGTGCAGGTGGGAGCAACACGTCCACGCACAAGTTTCCCAACGCCACGACGTCGTAGCCATCCAACGGGACATCATCTTTTGTCGCCAGCACGCGCACCTCGGCGCGCCTTGGACGCTCATCGACGCTCGCGCGCACACACGATTGCTCAACGTATCGTCTCGTGACGGAATGACACGACGCGCGTATCGTCGCGCATCCAAACGACGCGATCATGATTTCAGCCAACCACCCGAAAGATATTCACCAGACTTTTGCTCCTCGCCGTCGTCGTCGCCGTCGTCGTCGCGCGCGAATCGCCGCTGGTTCGATATGCACTAAATGACTCGCGTTAGGTCGATCAGTCGATCGTGGCGGTGACGGGAGATGCGCGCTACGGCGACGCGCGCGCGCGAGTGTGAGGGAGGGGTACCGACGTCGCACGTTACAACACTAAATGAGCGAACCACCGGCAAAGGGGGACTTGGGCGCCGCCGAGGACGATGCCGATGACTGTGGTTGGGTTTTACCCACGCCGAGATCGGCGGTGAGCGCCGCGAGGGCGTCGATTGGGTCGATTGATTTGTTGGGCGACGCGCTGGCGCGCGGTGGCGGAGATGGCTTGCCAAAGCTCGCCAAGCCGAATGGATCGGATGACGACGACGAGGGCGGTGCGTGCGCCATGGGTTGCGCCGCATACGGCGCAGTTTGCGTGTGCGCCGCTGACGAGTGTTGTGGCGGTGGCGCGAACGCAAAGTCGCCCATGAATGATTGGCGCTGCGGCTGCGGCTGCGGCGCCGGGGACGCATTCGTAAACGCCGCGGCGAACGGGTCGATTGCCGCTTGCGGTTGCATCACCGGTGACGCAGGCACAGGTGCAGACGGCATACCACCGGCGAGTAAATCTAATCCCGCCCATGGAGATGCCGCGGACGCGGCGGGTGCGGGCGCGGTGACCGCGGGAGCGGGAGCGGCGAGACCGCCGAGTAAATCGTCGATGCTCGACGTCGCGGGCGCTGCGGCGTTGAATCCCGGCACTGCCGCCGCCACGGGAGCGCCAGATGCGTAGTTAATCGCCGCCGTCGACGCATTCTTCGCGCGTGGTGGTGGCGCGAACGCGGGAATAGCGCCTGTAAATGCTGCTGCCGTTTGTTGAGGCGCCGCGACGTCGCGGAAAATAATCTTTGGCGCGGCGTTTGGACGGGCGTCTTCGTCGTCGCTAGAATCATTCGCAGTACTCTCCGTGGTTGGCGCGCTCGCTGGTATCGGTGCTGGCATCGGTACGGACGCAAACGACGGCGCCGACGCGTCCACGGTCTGTTCCATCTGGTTCTTCACCGGAGGCACGCGCACTTGGTCCCACTGCGACGGCGTCGTCGGCGCGGTCGTCGCGGCTGGCGTCGGCGCCTCGTACGCGCTCCGACCACCTACCGACGCCGACGCACTAACGCTGCCTCTGTAACCATCATCGAATGATGAGGACGACATCGAAGTCGACCGATTTCGCGCCTGTTCGCTCGACATCCCGCTATACTTGCCTCGATTCCGCTCCGCCTTGTCCCGCGCCTCGCGCACCGCCTCGGGGTCGCTCACCAGCGCCAACAACTTCTTCGCCTTCTCACGCACATTTATGCCCTCATCTCTCCCGCGCTCATCTTTATGCTCAAAACGCATCAAACGCTCTAAATGCCCACTCTGCTTGATATCATTCGCACACCGTTCGTGTCCTTGCGCGACGAGAAACTCGCAACACGTCAACGCCTTGTAACACTGTCGCCACCGCTCGCCATCGCACGCCCGCATGCGCTCCTCCAACACCCGCCACACCGTCTCCCGCCACACCCCACTCGGACCATCCAACGTCAACCGCGCCATCGCGCGCAATTCCTCGCCGTGCGGCCCCCACTTCGCGCTCGACGTCGCATCGCGCACCAGCGCCTCGTCCTCGCTGATGCCTCGCCAGGCGTTCACTTTCTTCTTCGCCGCGTGCTTCACGGTGTCCGGAAGCGCGTTCGACGCCGCATCCTTGATCGCGGCGAACATCCCGGCGAGATGTGCGCGTGCGAACCGCGCGCGCGACGGCGCACAGTGCCGGCGCGTCGCCATCCGTCAGCGGGCATCGGTCGTCGGGCGAAGGCGCTGAGAGGGTGGTCGGTCGGACACGCCGAATGTCCGAACTTCTGCGATTCGAATCGACGTTTGTGCCCGCGCGCGCGCGTTCGCCGCGGCGTCCGAGAGGAGGATTCGCGCGTCGGCGCATTACGCGACGCGCGACGCGCGAGCGACGACGACGGCGACGGCGGCGACGGCGGTGTATATCTATACATATATATATATCTAGGCACCACACACGCACGAGAGAGTCACAGACGGCGGGTGAGGGATTCATCATTCAATCATGGATGCGGGAGCGACGCATCGTGGCGCCGGGCGACGACGTCGATCGGTGGCGTTCGTGGGCGCGCGCGCGCGCTCGACGACGGCGGTGATGAACGCATACGTGCGGGATATTTTAGTGCACGCGTCACCGCGCGCGCGAGGTGGAGGGCACGGTGCGGGGTTGGTATTTAACGACGTGCGTCGTGACGAATTCGATCGATCGTGGCTCTCGGACTGATCAAAACAATTGTGTGTTTTCGCAGCGCGAACGCGTGACGACGAAGACTGAGGCGTCGAGCGATGATGAGGACGGCACGCCGCGTCGTCGTCGTCGTCGTCGGTACGCGAAGGAGCTTCGACACGACGCGGATGCGCACTGGCGCGCGAGACAGTGTGGTGAACGCGAGGCGATGGTCGCGACGCGGCTCGGACGCGAAGCGGCGCGATCGGTGGACGCGCAAGACGCGATGGATTGCGTTCCAGAGCGCGCTTGCGTGCGCGTTGGGGTGCGCGTGCGGTCGATCGTATGCGATGGGGGAGATGATGATGGTGGTGATGATGATGCGCGTGATGATGATGGTTTGTTTACGATGCGCGTGATTGTGGATTACAAGGATGATTACGACGTCGAACGCTCGGTGCTCCAACGCGTGATGCGATTAAAGACAGAGACGTCGAGTTTATGCGCCGGTGGAACGCCGCCACCGCCGCCTTTGAGTGGTGATGCATTAGCTAAAAATGACGATGATGATGGTGATGATGATCAAGTGGCGGTTGAAGAGCTTGCGGCGATACTCGGCGTGGAAACGCGCGCGGATGTCGACGACGCGTTACGAAATCGCGACGTCGCCGAGCCGTGCTTGCCTCAGCGCTTTAGCGAACTCCTCGGCATGCGACGTATTTACGAGGTCGAATCGAACGATATCGGCGTCGCTATGACGGCGTGTCGAGAATTTATCGCGCTCGTTGCCGGTGGTTCGTGGAGTCATTTTGGTTTGATCGAAAGAGAAATTATCGTTGAGGCGCCGACGCGATACGAAGTCTCGGCGATTCGTCTCGCTCCGGCGATCGAAGATGTCGGCGCTGGCGCGCCTCTGGCGGCGTACATCTCGCGCACGTTTCTCAACCCCGCGTTGCGTGCGCATCACGGTGCGTTCGTGTACGTGGGAAATGCGGAACCACCGAAACAGTACGTTTGGGACGCTCTCGACGCCGCTTCTTTGCTCGAGACGTTGCTCGAGCGTGGCGTCAAGACGTGTTTGTGCTGGCCGTTGGATCTCGACGATGTCATCGGCGCGAATCCCACGGAACGAGAAATCGAAGCGTTCACGTTGCGACAGATGCGTTTGTTAAAGACGGATCCCATGCATTGGCGCGCGCGATTAGGGCGCGTGGCGCGAATGAAGAACATCGTGATGCACGGAGACATGGCGAGCGGCGTGTCGCTGGCGTTTTCGTGCGCGCGGGCGGAGACGGAGACATCTGACGCGCACAAGTTTAATCGTTTAGCGTATTCGTTGGAGTGTTTGTTTGCGCCTGAGGATGAAGCGTCTGGTGTAGATGTCGTCGCGGCGGCGCCCGCGCGCGAGAACCGAGAGCCGACGAATGCAAACACAAATCCGAAACCGAAACCGAAACCGAAACCGAAACCGAAACCGAAACCGAAACCGACGCGGGGTAAAGCGTCGACCGTCGTCGCTAAAGCGTCGATTGAACATGAACACGACTATGAACCAGAGCCGATGTCTCCGCCGCCACCGTCACCGCCACCACAAGCACCACCAGAACCAGAACCAGAACCAGAACTGGTCAAGGCGAAAGCGCCGCCCAAAAAGCGCGTATTGGCGCCCAAGCGCGCGTGTACGATGGCGGACCCGTTCGCATTTGACGTCGATGCGTTCGAATCATACGACGTTGACGACCGGCACGATGGACAAATCACACCGACGCTTGGAAAGTTTGCCAAACCGAAGCGTGCCGCACCAGTGAAAGCAAAGATGCCAACCGACGCCCGCCGCGCGGCGCTCGGGACGCTTTTGAGTTCCCAAAACGCGCCTCACATCGCTCCGACGGCGCCGCGTGGAAAAAAGCGTCGAGCGCCTTCGCCGGCGCCGAAACCCGCGCTCGAGTTACGCATCACCTCTCCACCGCACAACCTTCAGAAGACGACAAAGCCGACAACGGCAAAGGCGACGCGTCCAACCGACGGAGTCGAAAACGACGTCGCGCCCGCCGCAGCGTCGTCTCAAACGTCGAAAGCCGCGCCGAACGCGACGACGACCGCGCATCCGCCAGCGCCGCGGCAGCTCCGCGCACGCAACCTCGACTCGACTCCACGTAAACCATGGTGGCACGCATAAACGACGCATACGACATGATTGTAATATGACACTTTTTCCCTCGAAAGATTTTTTCCCGCGAAAAAATCTCCGTTAGCGAATCGCGCGTCGCGTGCGTCGACACTCGCGCGCACGCGACCGCGCGATCGCCAGATCGACGCGCGCATCGCGTGCGAGCGTATTTCGCACACACACACATCGCGTCGCGCGGCGACGACGGACGACGCGCGACGCGCGACGACTCGAATCGAACGAACGAATTCGCTGACTGTGCAGTCGACGCGATCGAATCGAAACGAATCGCTTCCGATGATGCATACGCGCGAGCGATCACGCGGCGTCGACGGTCACGCACGCATGGGTTCGCCGCGAAAACTTTCAATCGATCGTGGTCGTCATCGCGCGGATGTGCTCGAGCGCGCGCGCGCTGGGATCGCCGATGCTCGGCGCATCGTTCTCGACCACCGCCGACGTCGCGCGAGTGATGCGGTGGTCGGCGTTGATGATGCGACGTCGACGAGCGACGATAGAGACATGGTGGAATTCATAGAGTTTACGAATGATTTATCTCGCGCGAGCGATCGCGCGATGCTGCGCGTGACGCTCGGGGTGATCGATGGGTTGAAGCGCGCGCTGCGGCAGCGGGACGGTGGAGCGTCATGGCATCGAGAGGCGAGCGTGGCGATGTTATTCGCCTTGAGCACGCTCGCCACGCACGCCAGAGATGATGTGTTGAGGGACGAGAGTCACGGTGATGCGTTGTTGGATGTGTATAGGGTGCAATGCAAGACGATTGGGATGGAATTTGGGGCGCGTGTGAGAGCGATGCGCGAGTACGCGAGAGCCGTGCGCGAGGACGAGACGGGTGGGAAGGACGTGGTGACGGTGGCGGCGACGACGAATAGTGATGTTAGTGGCGTTAATACTGCTGCAACGATGACGACTAATACTGTGGTGCCACATCTCGTGGTTGGTGGTTTGGCGCAAATGCTTGCCGACGACGACGGGAGGTCGGTGCGCACGCCGGATTTGAGCGACGAAGACGATGAAGAAATGCATTCTGAAAGTGGTGGACGGGAGAAACGTAGATCTATTAGCTCGCTGTGTGCGTCGCCGAGTAGAATATTTTACTCACCGCACATTTTAAGCGGCAAAAACGCGTCTTCGTTTGAGGAAGAGCCGGCGAGGATCCCGCCCGGCGTCGTCATTTGTCGTCTGTGCGAGCAGCCCATCGCCAAGGTTGACATGCCGACGCACAACGAGATGTGCATTGGACAGCGTTCGCGACGAACATCTTTTGACAGTCACGCACGGTCAAGTCATGGCGATGAATCGCTGGCATCTGCTGAAGACGTGGCGAACGATCAAGTGACGATTGATGACTTTAAAATTATCAAACTCATCAGCGGCGGCGCGCACGGTCGCGTATTTCTCGCGCAAAAGTATGCGACTGGTGATTTCTTCGCCGTCAAAGCGATTTGCAAACGTGATCTGGTTTACAAAAATATGATGGATCAAGTCGTCGCCGAGCGTGACGCCCTAATTGCGGCGGCGAATCCGTTTACGATTAAACTCTTCTACTCGTTTACGTCGGCGCGGCACGCGTACTTGGTCACCGAGTATGCCAACGGGGGTGATTTGTACTCTTTACTTTCACAGCTCGGGCGTTTATCAGAAGAGCATGCGAGACGATACTGCGCCGAGATTACTTTAGCACTCGAGTACGTGCACTCCAAAGGCGTCACACACCGCGATTTAAAGCCAGGAAACTGCTTAATCGCATCCGACGGGCACATCAAGCTCGCTGATTTTGGCTTGTCACGCATCGACCGCGACGCTGAGGGCTTCGATCCCACCGTTGATAGTGGGAGTGATTCTCCAAGTTCTTACGGAGGGAGTTTCGGAGGAGTTGGTAGCTTGAGCTCTCCTGCGTCGCCCAGCAGCGGCGCGTCCATGCGCTTTGCGATGATTGACAACGCGTCAAACATGAATAGCCCAATTCATCGCATGATGGCGGCGAGCGACGTGCGACGAAGCCCGTCCGCGAGTCCTTCTCGTAAGCTCCATCGTCGTTCGATGTCCGCGTCGCGGCCTGGGTCTGGAGCGAAAGGCACTCCCGATTACCTCGCGCCCGAGGTGTTGTTGTGCGAGCCGTGCGGCGAAGCTGTCGATTGGTGGGCGCTCGGCGTCATGGCGTACGAAATGCTCATCGGCGCACCGCCGTTCAACGCGCCCACGCCGCTAGCAATCTTTTCGAACATCATCGGATGCGACGTGCAATGGCCGGTAAATAGTGACGAGTTGAGCGATGAGTCGAAGAATTTCGTCAACGCGCTGCTGACACACGACGTCGACGCGAGATTAGGGTCGGCTGGAGGCGCAGAGGATGTCAAGGCGCACCCGTGGTTCGCCAACATTGAATGGGAAACCGTATACGACAAAAGTGCTGAGAGTGTGTTCGTACCTAAACCCGACAGCAAGGTAGATACGTCGTATTTCGTTCCGAGCTCGCCTTTGGGACGGTCAAAAAACGTCGTCGGCGATGCGAACGCGCCGCCGGATGAAGACGCGGACGAAGACAACAGTTCATTTAGTGACGATGGCCTTGAGCTCACGCGACAAATGTCCATGAAGACGGAAGAAACAGATGATTCTTTCAGTGAATTCACGTATAAGAACCTTGCCGAGCTCGCGATGCGCAATATGAAACTCTCAGGCGCGTCGTCCGCCGTCCCTCGAGCGCCGCAGGCGAGCAGCTCGGGGCTTCCGCGACGAGGTTCGATTGGTAAGGAATTAAACACGCACGCCGACGAATGAAGACATAGTGATACATAGTGATACATTAATAGAGAAACAACAACATAACGCTATACGCGACGCCGAAGCAACAAACGCGGTTCGCGACCGAGCGTCGTTTCGACGGAACGATTCTCACGTGATTCGATTTCAAAGCCGGCGCTCGAGTACAAATTTTGCGCCGCGACGTTTGACACTTTCACGTGCACGTACATCGTCTCTAAACCTAATTCAGCGCCGAGTTGCATGGCGCGCTCAATCAACGCCCGCGCCACGCCTTGACGCCGCGCTGGATCGAGCACGGATACGTTGCTTAAATATGCTCGGCGTCCCGCGCTCAGCGTCCCGAGCAGTTCCTCACTCGGCAGATTTGCGCCGACGTTGACGTCCAAACTTCCCACGACGATGGACGACCCGCACTCGCGCACGCTCAAACACTGTGGATCAAGCGCGCGTAAATCAAACCCTACTGGTAATTCTCCCACGCACGGCGCGCGAGCGACTATGCAGACGACCTCGATGTCATCGTGGCCAACCTCGCCGCCTTCAGCGGGCGAGCCGCCGTGAATCTTTCTCCCGAGCGCTGCGCTCTCTGCATCGATTTTCATCGCAATCGCGCTGCGAATGGCAAATGTTGAACGGTCGGATGGATAATTTGCGAACGCGAGCGCGCGGCAGGCTGCGGCGGCGCGGATATCTGCGGCGTCTTCGGTGACTTCAAGTGTGAACTCGAGACTTGCGCGCGGCCGTGACGAAGACGAAGACGACGACGACGCGCGGCATCCAGGACGTTGTGGCGTGCGACAGGGAGTGTGAATGATGCACGGCGAACGCGTCGTCGTGGCCATTGACATTGTTCGCCCGTGCAGCGTCGCGTTGTGAGGACTGAGTTAAAAGCGTATTGATACAAGCGGTGTGCAGCTACTGCGGCGCTTCCCAGGACGTCACGCCAGTGCGCGCGTTATAGTAGTAAGGTTTCCCTTCTGGGGTGTGATATGTGGTCCAATCCGACGGTGGCGCCGCCGCTTGTGGCTGCGGCGCGCGAGACGGGACGGCAGGATACGCCGCACTTGAGTAATAGTCGGACGACACGGGCGCGGATGGCGGAGCGGTGAACGCCGCCGAACCCGCAGCTGAAGACGGGTGCGCGAATGGAAGCGCGGGAAGTGTCATGTAAGATGCCCCGTGCACCGGCTGGGTGGCGCGCGTGGGCTCGAGTGAGCGATACGAGTCACAGCTCGGCTGTACTTGCACTTCAACGTGAATGTTGGACGTGTCGGCGTACGCTTGCGGTGAAGCCGCAGTTGGTGCACGCGCGGGCATTGAAGTCGGCGTCGATGCCATCGCCTGTGTGAAACCACGACTGAGCTGTTCGCTGGAAGACTGCGTCGAAGACTGCATCGCTCGCTGCAATGCGTCCATCCAAAACTTACGTTCTTGCTCGGATTCCGCGACTAAGAATTGGGCACCCACCTTCATGGCGTGCGCTCCGGCGATGTGAATCCCGTACGGTCTACCGACGGTAGAATCCGTGGCAATCGATACGGAATCTATCGTTGATAATGGTATCACCCCACGCACGCACGATTTGTCGTTGACAACGTTCTTTTTAAACCACGCCAGATGCCCATCCTTCAAGACGAACCAGCGTCGACGCCACGTGCGAAAGTGTTCGCCTTGCTTGAATAACCATCCCCCGTATTCGGGGTTTTCCCAATACCGAACGCCCGCGTCGGTGGCCATGCGGCCAGTCAATGGTGACGCGCGCACATCTGCACCCACACTCGCCTTGAGATTGGTCCACTCCGCTCCATTTCCGCTATTCGTGGACACCACGGTGCCCAACGCGTCGTGCCCATTCAACTCGCACCACTGAAACGCCGATGTCGTCAGCACATCCATCAGCGCACTTATCGTGGGTTTATCCGCACTAAATGCCAACACGACATCACTTCCATCACCCTTAATCGTCACCGTTAAAATCGTAGGATCCGTAAGCGTCCATTTTGCCACCCTCGTCAACGTAAACGCGCGCAAAGGCGTCGCTCCATCGGCGTCTCCCTCGGCAAAGCATTTCACGCCATCTAACCCAACTTGTGCAACGACGTTGATGATATCATCGTCATCCCCAGTGGGCAACATCATGCATCGATAACGCGCGTTCCCTGTGGGCGCGCCCGCGACTTCGCTCGGCGTCGACGCGAGTCCTTGTCGTCTCGAACCACCGTCGTACGCCTGTCCCGCGTACGGTGACGACCCGTACGCCCCCGAGCCGTGCGACGATGGCGTCGGTACGCTCACGTACGACGACGTCGATGGGTAACGAACCGGCGTCGACGCGTAGGGGTCGTAAGGATCCATCAGTGGATTGTGAATGTGAGGCGGATTGCGAGCGCGAAAAACTGGCGCGGCGAGCGCGCGGTTGGTTCAACCTGGTGCGCGCGCGTCGCCACACAGCGGCGGTGGAGTGTGCTCACGTGCGAGCGCGCTCGAAAGGGTGCGGTTCGCGTCTCGTTCGCGAGGAGCGACGCGCAATGCGCGAGATTGTGAAGGTGCCTCTTCGGGATGGTCGCACAGGACAGCTTGGGCGCGGGTTTGCTCGATGATGAATAAACCAAAAATGACGTATCTATATATTACATTCGTCTGATATATCAGGCAAGATACCATGAATCAAGCGTCTGCGCGCGCGAGCGCGCGAGACGCGAATAGAGATGAGAAAACACCACCATATTGCTTCCGACGCTCCAAGCGCTTTCATCGCGAAACGCGTGAAGACACTTTGAGTGGTCAGTACTCTACTTGAGTGACACAATGCTCTTCAACACAAGACTGTAGCTGATTTTACTTTATTCGAACACATCAGGGGTACTGAGAGGGATGGGTGACGTAAATGTCGCCCGAAGAGAACCGTCGTGCTTGCCACCGAAGACGTCGTTCGTCTTGACGTCTCGCGGCGTCTTGAACTCCCCACTACTATCGTCGTTGAAGAGGGGCACTGGCACCTTACCACCGCGAGGACGGATGCTAAATTTTCCCGAGCGCATGCTCGGCGTGAATGGAGACATCATGCTCGAGCGGAGCGGAGACATTTGACCGACACGAAGAGGCGACGCGATGCCCGTCATGAACCCGTTGTTGTTTGTAAACAACGGTGAAAGCGTGACGCCCTCAGAAAGCAAGAGCGTGCGCAACGGAGACTGCTCGATAGACTTGTTTAACGTCGCATATTCGCTCGTTAAGTCATCCGCGTGCTCGAACGAGCGAATGGGTGAGCCCAACACGTCGAGCTTAAAGTCTTCGATGTGGAGATCGTCTTGCATCGCCCGCGCCGCGTTGGCCGCCGCCGCGCTCGCCTCTTTAATGTGTTTCTTAGACTTGGCGATGTTCTTCGCGCTCGCTACAGACGCCACCGATGCCACCGCACCCGCAGCCTTCTTCGTCGCCGATCCGCCGCGCGGACCCGCCGCGGGGCCATCCACATTGTTCTTGCAACCTTCGCACTTGCAATAATCTTGGCACTTGACACCCGCTTGGAAGCATTCGCAATACTTCTTCAAGCACGCACTCTTCTTACAATGGCAACCCTTGGTGTGTCGAGCAATGTCATCTCCGTCATCTTCCAAAATCTTGCTCGCAAACGCGTTAGGGTTGCGCAACTCAATCTGATGTCTCGTCTTCTCCACAAGCGGAGCGTTGTCCGCCGTGTTTTGGCACGTCAAACACGAGCAATCCTTGCAATACACCCCGGCGGCGAAGCATTCACAGTACAACTTCAAGCACTTACTCTTCTTACAATTGCACTTCTTTCTTTCGGCCACCACAGGTCGGCACGCAGAATCAAACCCCCCAGCGTTCATGGGCGTGCGAGCGCTCATCGTCGACGGCGGCGTCGTCGAATTCTTACTCGCGCCCGACGCGCGTCGAGACGTCGACGCCTTGGCCACTGGAGTCTCCATCGTCGCCGCGGAACCTTGGTAGGACACGCGTCGAATAGATCGAGTGCCAACGCGCGGAGAATCCACGTCGAAATTTTTCAACGTCTTCGTGAACCCCTTGGTCCATTCCACAGACGCCCCCGTCGCGCTCGATCGCTTGCCCGACGCTTCGTCGCGCCTCGTCGATCCGCGACTGGGGGTGTTTTCGCGGCTTTCAACGCCAATCACGGAATCATCAAACTCGTCGTACATATTTTGTAACATAAACTTATCATCTTCCAACGTGTTCATTTCAAGACCGCCAAACTCGGCATCAAGCTGTGCATTGAGAACAAAACGAGGAGAATATTCACGCGCGTCAGATTACGTCCCGGTCGCGATTTTCCTCGAGCGCGTACACAAAATCACGCTTCACACACACAAAACCATTTAACGCACCTGCCGTCGAATCATGCGCGCATCCATACCCGCCGTCGTCGTCCCACCCACCGTCGTTGACGACGATCGGTGTCGAATAGACGCATCCACGCTCAACGCCAACCGTTCGACGTCTGACATCGCGCTCGCGTCGCTGTCGGGCGCGCGTTCAAACACGCGCTCGTCAGTACACACGTACACCACGACGACAAACACAACGCCATGTAAAGAAAACACCAATAAACACATAACCGTCATCGTCATCGTCATCGTCGTCATCGTCGTCGTCGTCGTCGTCGTCGTCGCGTCGCGTCGCGTCGGAACCGCGATCGCGCGCGCTCTAAACCCTCACGATCCATCCACGCACCTCGCGCGGCGCGACGGGCTGTTGAAGCACCCCATCGCGGGCGCCGTGCGCGCGCCCTGGAGCCCACCGCGCGGGCGCCGGCATCCATCGGGCGTGTGCACGTCACCATCAAGCATCCGCGGTGCGCGTCCGGCGCCACCGTGATCGTCACCACCGTCGTCGTCGTCATCCGCGAGCGCCAACGCGGCGTCATCGAGCGCGCGATGCGCGCGCGGCGTAATCGGGCTCAGCGCGTTGGCGAATAACAGAAATGGCGACGCGAGCAACGCCGAGACCTGCGCGAGACGCGCGCGAGACGTATCCATGGTAAGTATCTCGATCGCATCGCGCGCGCGCGCGGGCGATCGCGCGGTCGCCGCGGCGTCGCGCGCGTCGGAACCCGATCGCCCGCGCGCGCATGGCGCGGTGAAAACGCGCGCGAAAACGAGCGCGCAGTCGCGTTCGCGCGTCGCGAGACGTACGTCATCGCTCGCGCGGGCGACGCGTTCGGGCGTGCGCTGAAAGTCCATCGTCGGGGCGTCATTCGTTGCGTCGTTTGCCGCGCGCGTGGCGCGCGTCGTGCGTCGCGTCGACGCCATCGCGCGACGATGGGCGACGTGTGCGGGGTCGTCGTCGAGGCGGCGTCGAGGGGCGTCGTTCCGTGCGTCCGAGTGATCCGGTCGTCGTCGTCGTCGTCGGGGATTGGGGATTGGGGATTCGTGTATTGTATGTAGTAAACCCTGTATGTGTGTGGTTTTATAGCGCGTATTCGCCACGTGTGCCCCGAGGTGGGTGTTCTGGGGTGTATATAGGAGGTTTGGGGTGTGATGTATGGAGAGTGCCCCGCGCGCCGTGTGCGACAGCTGGGATGGATTTGAATGTCCGACGACGCGAACGCTTTGGGCGACGAGGCGGCGTCGATGACGTACATGCATGCGCGCGCGCGTGTGTGTGTGTTGTATACATGACTATGCGTGATGGCTATGGTGGTGGTGGTGGTGGTGGTCATCGGCGCGATGGACGACGGGCGCGAACGACGCGACGTTCGCCTTGGGGCGCGTGCGCGGCGCCAAAGGAGAAACCGCCGCCGGGGGTGGGGGCGGAGAATGGATTTGGCGTCGCCGTCGCCGCCGTCGTCAACGTCGATGCGAATGGGTTTGGTATTGCACCAGTTCCCGTCGACGCCGTCGATGGCGGTGCTGGTGCGCTAAAAGTGAACGTGGAGGATGGTTTCGCGGCGGCGCCGAAAATTGAGCCTCCGGCGCCGCTCGACGTCGACGTCGTCGTCGTCGTGGTTGTTGTTATCGCCGCCACAGTCGCCGCAGACGATGGTGCATCTATCGCTAAGGGTTTCTTTGCGTCACTCGGCGCGCCAAATGTAAACGTTCCGCCAGAGGTCGTCGACGACGTCGGCGGCGCGGCGCCGAGGCTGAGCGCCGGCGCCTTGAGCGCCTCAGCCTTTTCGCGCTCCGCCCTGTCCTCAGGTAATTCCACAAACTCCGCGCCTTCAGACGCGGTGAGCGCGACTCTATCAATCATACTCGATCGTGGGCGACGAGGAAGACCGCGACGGGATGGACCGCGCTTAGCCTTGATCGCCTTGGCCGCGACTCTCGAAGACGTCGGCGCGGGTAACAGCCGTTCGCCGTCGAGCCGACCGCCCTTCAACACCTTTGTCACCACCAACGCTGGCGTAATGCGCATGTTCGCGTGCACAGCACTCACACGCAACCCAAGCGCGACGTCATCACTCACAGTGAGTTTACGTTTATGCGCCGCCGGCGCGTCGTCGTCGTCGAGCGCGTCGTCGTCCTCCGCTCCGCGCGCGCCGCCGCGTTTACGCTTGACGCTCGGCCACGACATTCCGGCCGCATCATCGCCGCGTTCGACCGCGTCGTGGGTAGTTCTATGTTCAAAAGCGCCAACATCGCGCGCAAGAGCGCTTCGCGCGCGTTTACCTCCGCCCGTCGGCGTCGTATTCGCGCCCGACGCCGCCGTTCGCGCCTTTGCGCCCGCGGCGTCCCCATCCTCTCGAGCGCGTTTTCCCGTGAACGTCTGCACCGCCACCGTCGTGGCGCGTTGGAAGAACCGCGATGGACCGCGTTCTTTCGATGACGTCGACGGCGCCGCCGCGTGCGCGTCCGTCGCCGCCGTCGATGGCGAACTGACAGCGAACGATAACCGCCTCGGGTGGAGCTTGTGCGAGGACGCCGGGGACGTCGCCGCCGCCGCCGCGAGCGCGTGGTGGTCGAACGCGTGCGCGCCAGATCCGACCACTGGGGCGACGTATTTCGCGAATAACCGCGACACGGTGTCCATCGCGACGGGGTGTGACGCGCTCGTACTATCAAGTGATTCTGTTTTAACATCCTCGTTTCAAACTACGCAGAGGCTGCGGCTAGTATCAATTACAACACGATTCGATCGTCCATCACAACCCATCACCCTCGGCCCAACACTGATTGAGGAAATCCACCATATCGGGCAAAGCGATGGGTTGTTTAAACGCCTTGCTCGCCGGTCGGTTGGCGAGAAACGAGTCGTACGACGCCCCGTTCGGTATCCCCTGTCGCTTACTCACGCCATACCTCCTCGACGACGACGATAACGACGTGAGCGATACATGGCTCATCGTCGTCGCCGCCGTCGCGCCGCGATCGCCGTGCGCACCACCACCGCGTCGCCGCCCCGATCGATTTCCAACGTTACGCCACATCTCTCGTCGCTTCAACCACGCGCGCAGCGCGGCGTTGGCGTCCACGCCGTTCCCCACGTTCGCGCGCCACGTCGTTCGACTCAACCCAAAATCACACCCACGCATCGACCCCTCGTCCTCGTCCTCGTCCTCGTCCTCGCCCTCGCTCGGCGTCCCACTCGCGCTCGCGCTCGTCCCATCGGCGCGTCCCGCCGCCGCCCCACCCGACGGCGCGAATCTCGACCGCGCGCGCGCCCACCGTCGTCGTCGCTCCCCGTCGTCCCCCCCCCGGCGTCGCGTCGACGCCTTGGACGACGACGACGACGACGCCTCGCGCCCACCGCGTCGACGCCCACCACCGTCGACGTCGTCCAACGCGCATCCTTCCCGCGCGCTCCCGAAACACGCCGAAAACATCGCGCGACGGTGTGCCGCCGAGCGCGCGATCCTAGGGTCGATCCTAGGGTCGATCCTAGGGTCGATCTTAGGGTCGATCCTAGGGTCGATCGAGCGTCGAGGTCGATCGAGCGTCGCGCGCGTCGATCGCGCCATCGACCGTCGACGGTCGACCCCAAGGGTTCGATCGAGGGTCGATCGATGTCCAGTGTCGACATCGACATCGACATCGACATCGACGTCGACGTCGATCGATATCGACATACCGATCGATCGATGCGCGATCGCCATCCCATGCGACGTCATCGACCGATCGACCGACCGACCGACCGACCGACCGACCGATCGACCGATCGACCGATCGACCGATCGACATCGACATCGACGTCGATCGATATCGACATACCGATCGATCGATGCGCGATATCGATCGGTACCGATCGACCGCGATCGACGCGATCGACGCGGACGGCGTCGCGCGCGGCATTCCACGTCACGCCCGTCCCCGATGTCCACGATCGCGAGCTCTTTCACCGGCGTCAAGGTTGTCGCCAAGACGTCCGTCGCCAAGACGTCCGTCGCCAAGACCACCACGGCGTCGTTCGAAAACGTCAAGAAGGTACGCGCGCGTTACCTCGCACAGCGCGACGCGGAGGGACGAACGGTCGGACGATGGCGATGGCGATGCGGTCGCGTGACCCTCGCGCGCGCGATCGCGCGATCGAACGAACGAACGATCGCGCGTCGCGGGTCGGGCGATGCGCGAACGGCGTTCGCGATGCGCCGATCGCGTGGATGATTTTATGTGCGATATATCGCGCGCGCGCGCGCGTCGAGCGCTGCCTGCCCGGACGACGCGCGTTGGGAATCGCGCGTGGGTCAAATTCGCGTATCCCGCGTCGTCGATGGGGTGACGCGGATGACGACGCCACGCCTCGCGCGAGCCGTGGTCGACGACGACGACGACGACGACGGCGCGCGCGCGCGCTGACAGCGCGAGCACCGCGCACGGGTACTGACGCATGGTACGCATTCGTTCGCATCGCGCGCAACACAGGCTGCCGTCGTCGCGGCGACCACCCTCGCGTTGGCCTCCCCGGCGTTCGCGGCGACCATCAAGCTCGGTGGCGACAACGGCGAGCTCGGGTTTTTCGTACGTTCTTCGACGCGACGCGACGCGACGCGAGACGCGTGTGTGATGACGACGCGGTCGGTGTCGTGAAATTCCGCGCATGCGCGTGGGACGTACGCGCATACCGCTGCGTGCGGGCGCGTATACGGATGCGCGGGGCGCGCGCGATCGGGGGGACGCGCGCGAATGCCGAACGCGATGACTGACGTGTGGTGTGATGTGTGACGTGAATGCGATAACAGCCGAACTCCATCACGGTTGCCAAGGGCGAAACCGTTGAGTTCGTGAACAACAAGGCGTTCCCGCACAACGTCGTCTTCGACGAAGACAACGTCCCGGCGGGCGTCAACGCCGACGCCATCTCCCACGAGGATTACCTCAACGGCCCGGGCGAAAAGGTGACCAACAAGTTTGACGTTGCGGGTACCTACGGCTACTACTGCGAACCGCACCAAGGTGCGGGCATGGCTGGTAAGATCATTGTCCAATAAGTGCGCGGCTGTTGTTTAGGGTTTCGGCGCTCGCGTCGCTCGCGCCTCGCCGCGCGAGGGACGCGACGTCGAGAGTCTCAACGGTGCGAAGCACCAAATCAAGACGATTTAATACAAAAATCACCCAAATAAAATGCTAGAATCATAATTATCACAACATCATTATCATCATCTATACGTGTACTACGCGCATTAGAACGGTTGGTTTCGTCTGTCAGACGCGCGCTACGCCGCCGTCGTCGGCGTCGGTTCGCATCGCGCAAAGTTGACAAAGCCGGCGTGCGGGTCGGCGTCGACGAAGCGCAGCGTGAGGGTCTCGCCTAACACCCCAGCGCGATCGAGCTTGATGACAGTTTCAAAACCCAAGTCTTCGAAAATCACCAAGGCTAAATCGTCGCCGCGAATGAGCTTGACGAGCGTGGCGCGCCACCGCGCGTCGGCGGGTTGTCGCGAAAAGTAGACGTGCGACCAATACTTTGTGGTTTCGCGCTGGGATTTGATCGCAGCACCGACGCTCGCGCCGACGTCTTCGGTCATGCGCTCTAAAGTCTCGGCATCTGCGAATGGCAGTGGACGTTCACCGCGCAAATGCGCCTTGATTTGATAGTGCGCCAGGATATCGGCATACCGACGAATGGGCGACGTAAATTGCACGTACGCCTGCAATCCCAAACCCGAGTGTGGTCGCGGCGTGGCACCGCTCGTGGACGAGCTCATGGACATACGCATGGCTATGTCTTGACAAATACCTTCAGGAATGCGATCCCATTCGTCGTCAGACATCAAACGCGGCTCGTTTTGCCCGCGGTATGGTAACGGAATGCCTTCGCGCGCGCCGTACCCGCCGACGACGTCGCCGACGAGCACCATCATTTCCGAAACCAACATCCGCGCCGGTGCCTCGCTATCGAGCATGGACATGTTCACAGTGATGTCTTCATCCTCGCCTCCGCGCGCAGTGGCGCCTTTGACGTCCAAGTAAACCTCCGGGAGCAAGATGGTCACAGCGCCGTCATCCGCCCGACGTTCGTCTCTCGCGCGCGCCGCCGCGTACAACAACCTCAAATCCGCGTCACACGTCGCGCTTTTCAACTCGGCGTCGACGTCGTCGTACGTCCATCGTCGGTCAAGTTTCACATAACTCGGCATGATTTCAAAATCCAACACGCACCCTTCGCGAGCGATGTCCGCGCGCACCGTCATCGCCTCGCACTTGTCGCCGCCGAGCGACATTGGCCCAGAGGCGAGCGCGAGCGGGAACATGGGAACCATTTCGCTCGGGTAATACACCGTCGTCGCTCGACGACGAGCGATGTGGTCGAGTGCGCTATCGCGTTCAATCCAACGAGTGGGGTCGGCGATGTGCACCCACACTCGAATGACGCCGTCGTCTCCGAGCGCTTGCACGCTCAATCCGTCATCCACCTCGACGGTGCCCGCGTCGTCGATGGCGTACACCTTGAGGTGAGTTAAATCTAACCGCGTCGACGCGTCGGGGTCGGGTGGAGCGTTGGCTAATAACGCTTGCGTGGCCTCGTGCGCGTGTTCAGGGAATTCAATCGGCACATCGTACCGGCGAATCGCTAGATTTTCGTGCGCGCTCCACGCGCCAGTCGCAATCAACGTCTTCAACGCGCTCTCAGGCGAGCGCGAAAATCCAAGCTTGGTGAGCAAATCATCCGCCATGGCTTTTTCCCCGGGCGAGTAAAACTTGTCTCCCAACGCATACGCCTGTAAAGCTTCGAAACGACGCACGCGGGCGTCGTTGTCTTCGTCATCATGGCGCCACAACGTCGCCGGGTCTGGCTTGTCCCCGCGCGGCGCCGCGACGGCGGCTTTGATTTCATCCACAAACGCGCGCTCCAACATCTCCACGCGCGCCTCAGCTTGGGCTTTTCGCGTAAGCGCTTCTATTTGCTCCGCCGTGCGTGGTTCATATTGCCCCTTAGCCTTTGTTTTAAAGTACAAACCACCCGCCGGAGAGTTGAGCATGCGATGCGCCGCGTACGCGCGCTCGGCATCCACGTCTCCAAACACCACGTCACTCACGTATAAAGCGTCTATAATCTCATCACCACTCGCCAACTCATGTATCAACTCCCAAGCACTCGAAATGAGCGAGTCGTCCTCCACGCACTTGTTCGCAAACGCCTCCATATCCCGCGCGACGACGCCGGCGCCGTAATTCGCCTCGACAGTTTTCTTCGCCACCTTCACCGTCTGCTCCCCACCCTCACGCACGATCCACCCAGTCTTACCATCCGCTTTATCTATCGTACCTAACCTCGTCTCCCCCTTACGCGAATACGCAATCACATCGCCGACGACCGCATCTTCCGGCGCCCGCGTCCTCCCGCCCGACGCCGACGCCGACGCCGCTCGACCGCGCGTCGTCGTCCCGCGCGCCGACGCCGCAAACGTCGCGAGCGAACCCACCGACGACGACGACGACATCGACGACGACATCGACGACGACGACGACATCGACGCATTCCACCCCAGACCCGGTCTCGCCGACGCACGCCACCATCGTCCACGAAACACCGCCGTCGTCGTCGTCGTCGTCGATGGTGGCGTCATCGCCATCCACGACATCGATGTCCCTAACGCCGTCGCACCGTTCGCGCACGCGCGCGCGACGCCCGCGAGACGTCCGCGCGGTGGCATCGACGCGCGAACGGCGCGTCCGCGTCCGCGCGCGCACCGCGCCACCGCCGCCGCCGCCGCGCACCGCGACGACGACATCTCGCGACGACGACGGCGCCCGCGGCGTCGACGCCGACGACGAACGACCCCGCGTTGAAAATGGTATATCTAGTCTTAAAAATACTATAGTATTGTATCGTCTGCGACTCTCGTGGACGGAGGTGCGCGCGGTGCACACACAGAGCACGCACTGGAGCACCGGTGCCGTCGAGTTCGACGCGAGGCGTGCCCTACGTACGCCGCGAGGCGTCGCGTCGCGTTCAATCTCACTCCACGACGTCGCGCTGCGCATCTACCCGCATCGCACGCCGCGCATCGACGGGTCGCGCGCGCCGCGACCCCCGGTGCGGGGCGGTGTACTGTCTCCAATGCTAGTGTTCGCGTTATTACCGTTATACGTTTCTAAAAGGGGAGGTGGACGTGGTGAAACCCTACTACGTAGGGCTCGCTTCTTTTATTTTCATCGCACTCGACGTTTTTGTCGCTCTGTATATCTTATTACACCCTAACCGTCGCGCGTGGGCACGACGTTCTGCCAGACAGCACCGGTCGAGTACACGCGATGACGGGGTTTGTTCTTTGTGTGCGCGTCGGATGATTTCAAACGCGCACCCGCGACGCGACGCGGTTCGCGCGCGCACCGCACGGCGCGACGCTGACGACGACGACGACGCATCGCATCGCAGTGCGCGCGTGCGTTGATTCGTGGCGTTGATTCGCACGCGCGCGCGTTCGCGGTGGTGGTGGTGGTCCCGCGATGGCGCACGGCGCGAGCGATGGTGGCGGTGGTGGCGCGCCGCACGCGTACGAACCGATGAGCGGGGTGAAGATGCGCGATCGCGTGGTGTCTGGCGCGGTGGTGAAGTCAAGATTCGATGCGCGAAAGTATGTGAGCGATTACGGTGAGCTCGAGCGCGAGCCGCGTGGGGGGTATGGGTTCGTGGGCGTGGTGTTGGAGCGCTCGGGGAGGCGAACGAACGGGCGAGGCGGGGAGTACGCGATGTGGCGGGTCGGGGAGCTGAAGAATGGTGGTGGGAGCGTCAGTGTGAATGTGTTTGGTGATGCGTATGACGCGTATGGGGCGAGCGTGGAGGCTGGTCATATTGTGGCGGTTTTTGACGCCAAGTTTTATAAATCGATGAGCGTGAGCGTGGAGACGACGGCGCAGGTGCTTAGAATCGGCCGAGCGGTGGATTACGGTGTGTGTAAGGCGACGAAGAATGATGGCACGCCGTGTACGAAAGCGGTGAATGTGGCGGAGTGTTTGTATTGTGAGTTTCACGTGCCCAAGGCGATTAAGGCTTTGGCCAACGCGTCGAGGCAAATGACGTCGGCGTCGGGGAAGCGCAACGCGTCGGCGGCAGCCACGACTGGGGATTTAGCGCGTAGTATCAAGGCTCGAGGGGCGTCGACGATGAATATCGGCAAAGAATCACACATGAATCGACCGGGTGGTGGTGTCATGACTGGTGCGCCCGCATCGAGCGCGCGGGCGATTGGAATGATTAAATCAACGTTCGGGTACGTGCCCAAGGCGGCGCTCGGCGCGGCAAAGCCGACGGTGAATGGCGGTGGCTGGAACGGCGCAAAGCCGCCAAAGACGATGTCGCTCGATGACGACGAAGACGACGTGTTCGGGGCGGACGATAACCGATTTTTAGTCGAGCAAATCAAGAAGAATCACTCCGCCACGGTGCAGCGCAACAAGGTGGACAAAGATTTAGCGCGACAACGCGCCATCGCGGCGAAATTACAAAACCCGTTGGAGAAATCAGACCCGAACGATACGTCGGCGAAAAGACCAACAGGTCGAGTCACAGTTGAGCACAAGCCTTTGCCGACGCATCTCAATGCGGCTGGTTTAGTCACTGAGACGGTGGAGAGCATGAAGAAAAAGCTAGACAGAGAAATCTCGCGGCGAAAAGAGCTCGAGGCTGAAAACGACGCGCTTCGACGACGCTTAGCCTCGTTTGAATCGGCAGCGACGACGACAGCGGCGGTGGCATCAGCGACGACGACCGGGCGGGTACCCATGGCGGAAGTTGGTAACCAAATTTCGTCAGGAACATCGTCATTTGTAGTGAAGCGCCCCGTATCGGCAGCGGGCAGCGACGGCGCGGGCGCGAGCAAAGCGCAAAAACTGTTTGGCAATGTCGCGGCGACGGCGACGTTGACGTCGAGATACGCTGAGGACGCCGCTGAGGAAGATCACGACGAACTCATGGGCGTGATGGACAAGTTGGAAGAACGTGATCAATTAACGGCGCAATTGGCGCTCAAGCGCGAAACAAAGAAGAAAGTCTGGCACTGCGCGCAATGTCGAACGAAAACCGCGCACTTTCCCAAGGAGTGTAAAGATAACGGACACGCAATCAAGGAGATTGAATCCGTCATGCGTTACTTTAAATGCAAGGCGTGCAACGAAACGAATGTATCTTACGACGCATTGTTGCCAAAGAATTGTCGTCGAAACGGATGCACGAGCGTCATATTCACTCAAGTCACCGCGGCGGATGTCACCGCAGCCTGCAAGCCCAGTCGTGCAGAAATTTCCAGCGCTGAGGCGCGAGGCGCGCAGCCTATTGCCGAACGGGAGGCGCTCAATGCGCGCGGTATCGAGCACGGGTTCCGTCTAGACACGATTCACTCGTCCACATGACGAAAAATGTAAGATACGCACGGGGTTACTGGTAGAAACTACTACCGGTACGCTCGCTAGAAATATAATAAATGCTAGTCTACTACTTTGCCGCCGCTTTGTCTACGCCAAGCTCTCGTTCGAGAGGTTTGACGTAACGCTCGCGAATATCCGGCACTAACTCAGCCGCTTCGCGTAAAATGTCAAGCGCGCGCTCGGGATCGCCATTCAACTTTACCGCGCTCGCCAAAGCAACTTTAATTGACGCGTCTGACGGATTCAATCTATTGGCCTCGCCGAGAGCTTCGCTGGCAAGATTTAAATCCCCAATACGCGCTCGTGCGACACCTGCGCCCATGAGCGCGCGCGACCGCTGCATGGCGTTGGGCTCGGCGCGCGCCGAGTATTCATACGTCAACGCGGACTTTTTCCATTCTTTCAACAGTGCATACGTCTGTCCGAGCGCAAAAAGCACCGATGGGTGAGCATTTCCTAAATCTTCTCCGCGCAGCGGCTTGTTATCACTCTCGGTGCTAGATGACGAACCATCTTGAGATTCCCCACGCGCCGCGCGCAAAAGCAAATTAATGGCGAGCGTGTTGTTATTCTCTGAGCGCGCCTTTGCCGCTGCCTTGACGAGCTCTGACGTCGCCCCTGTCATAATGGGTGCGTCTTCACCCGAGTACCCTTTGCTTGCCGCCAGAGCGCGCGTGGTTTTGGCAAGATCTTCAGCACCAAGCGTTCGCCGCGCAAACGTCGAGCTCAGCAGTTGATTTTGCGCCAACGCGTACGTGCTCGACGCGAACCAGTAGCAATGCACCGCTTGAGGAAGCTGCAGACCAATAACTAACGCAGGCAACGTGAGCCATTCGAGAAACAGTTTCACAATCGTCATACCCCGAGATTTTTGCGCAGCTTGCGCGAAATTTGCGTTGACATTTGCGAATAACGCCGCCGCGGTGAGCACTGGAAGCACCCCACCATACGTCCCCATAGGTGCAATCATCGTCCCCACATCCACCGCGGGTAACGTCAGGTCGCTGAACCACGCGGTACCACCAGCGTTGAGGCCATTCATGGCGCCGTCAGACGCTAAACGACGCACCGCCATCACCGCGCACACAAAGAATGGAATTTGCGCCAGAGGACCCGCGACCAACCACGCTAGATGCGCCCCGATGCCTGGTGACTTTGCCCGAATATCCTTCACCGCGTCCAAGACATCTCGCACACCTACACGTTCGGCGTCTCCACCTTTTGAGGCCTTGGCGAGCGAGCTCGCGGCGCTAAGTGTCGCGCTGGCGCGTATGGTCTGCACGCTCACCGGCGCCATAGCCGCGCGAACCACAACCGCACTCGCCGCGAGCGTGAGCCACCACGGCGCACCCGTGAACGCTTGTGCGTACGTCATGGCGTCGGCGACAACCCCCACGGGGTCTAGCCCAAACGCCACGTCTCGCGGTTCTACGGCGCTCGCGACGACGCTCCACTCCTCGCCCGCCTCACCAGCGTGCGACGAAGATGTCACCCCAGATGCGCGCGACATCGACTCCGCGTCTACAGAGACGTCTTCGGCAATCGTAGGCATCGCGTGCGTGTCATCTTCGTCGTCTCGTTGCGCACCAAACGCGAAACCACGCGTGAAAACGCTGGATGACGTCGACGCGCGACGCCTCGAGCGTATAGACGTGGACGTCGCGTCCTCTAGGCGTGCGTTTGACGCGATGAGCACGCGCGTGCACGCATCGGGCACGATAAGCCGACGCGCCATGGTCACGCCACGCGCTATGCCTCTCGACCGAGGCGACATTCTCGCGTACGAAGGTGTGTGGAGTTGGCGAGTGCGAAGCCGGGAGCGTAGCGTGTTGCATCGTCGGCGCGTATTCGTTTCTATTGTCAATTCTAACGCCACTAAACATCCCGTCGCTCCGGGGAGACGTAATCCAAACCTAAAGCCGTAAACACGTCCTCTTCGGACGTGACGCTGATTCGAGACATCTCGACTTGCTCGCGGTCGGCATACAAGCCTTTGTCTTGAAGATTGAAGCCTTTCAATTTGGCCCACAGGCGCATGCTGCGGTTGAAACGCATAGACCCAGTAAAGTACAATAGTGCCGTAGGTAACTGTGCAGAATGGTAAATTTTGATATCCATTCGTCGGTGTACCGGCGGTTTGGTGTCCGAGTCATCGAGAGGGCGCTGGAGGCGTGCTACACCCATGTAAGTGACGTCGCCGACGAGCAAGTCATCGGTGAGAATGCCAGACCGGGGACTCTTCCCACCTGGACGCAAATCGTTCAAGATGTGCATCAACAAATCTGTCATGCACGATTCATCGCGACATTCTACGAGTACATCGATGTCACCCGATGATGATCTACCTCGACGAAAAGAACCGACGCAGTAGCAGTGTACTTTGTCGTCCATGAATGTATTCGCCGCTTCGCGAACTGCTGTCGCCAAAACGCTCACCTCCTCTCGCGGAATGCGCTCTTTGAACTCTTCAACGTACTTGAGACCAATAGATTGCGGTTCGCTAAGCGTGCCTTTCGGCGCTCGGCGTAAATCTGCAACACTTTTATAGCCTTTTAAGAAGAGTTTGTGAGCCGTGACTGGCCCAATTCCATGCACGCCGGTGAGTTCGAGACACGCCTTGACATCTGGTCGCTGCTTCATCTCGTCTAACGCTTTCAATTTTCCAAAGCTTAGAATCTCTCCCACGTACTTTCGAATTTTTGAAGTCTTCTTGGACAACATAGGAATCGAGTCGCATTGGTCTGTGGATGTCACTTCAAAATTCAACGCGCGCAACGCGTTCGCTGCTTGATTGTATTGCTTACCACGATATTCGTCCCGCAAAGCAGATTTGTAAATTTCTCCGAGCTCGGCGAGAATATCTGCAACCTTGGTGTTGCACTCCATGACTAGCTTTTTTTCCGTGTATGCGTTTGGTTGACACACAAAAAACTCTCGACGTTTCTCAAGCTTTTCGTTATCAACAAAGTCGCTCGTCCATATAGCCTCACCATGCGCACCTTTGAGCATGAGCGCGCTCGCACGCTTTGCTTGTGATGACTTTCGTTCCACGGGCGCCATTGCGTTGTTCGTCGTGCTTACCGATTGAGACATGTCGTCGATATGTGGAATCTCTGGGAGCGCGGCGACGTGCGCGCGAGGCGCATAATCGCTCTCGCTCAACCTCGACGATTGCTTAAAGCAAGCCGTAATCCATTCTAAATTTACCTTTATAACGTCATCGGACAAGTCGTCCATCGCCTTTGCGAGTACAATGTTATCGTCACTCGCGATGACGTGAGTGACTTCTCCTTGCTCGTCGTCAACCTCCACCGCCACGCCGCCCATGCGCGTGAGTAACTTCGCGAGCGTCGCCTTACGTTTCGCCGCAACGTTCACAAAGAGCGCACATACACCATCCATGACATGATTTGTCGACGTCACGAGCGCGTGCGCGTCTTCAGTGTCATCGGCATCGACATCGCCTTTGGGTTCGGATGCCATCGCCAGCGCACGCGAATGGAGTGCCAACATTTTCCTATACGGCTCGCATCCGGGCGCGTCGTCGCTCGGCTCATCCATATCGACGCCTAATGCGTCGACGAACATCGCTGCGTTATGTTTAAGATCCTCCGTGTGCACTTCAGACGTCGTCGAACGCGACGCACGCGACGCGTCCAGGGCACCTCGCGCAGTCGTCGCGGGCGCCGCGTTTCGCGTCAACGCCGAAGGCTCGCTCGCTAAATCTCTCGCGCGTAAATCTTCCGGTAACATCAACGCACTCGTCGCCGTGGGCGATGATTTATGCACGTTCCGTCGCGAACGACGCTTAGCTCGACGACCATCGTCATCGTCCTCACCGCGCGCGTCTCGTTCCAAGAGCGCTAAAATGTCCCTCTCTGGCGTCGACACCGACCGCCTTCGCCGCCGATGTTTTCGCGCCTCCTCCGCCTCCGCCGCGCCGTCGTCTCGCACCATCTTTGTCTAAAGTGTTTACCGCCTAATTTATCCTCCTCTGTCGATCAACGCTCGCCATTGTCGTCTAAATCGTCGTCGTCGTCTAAATCGTCCTCGCGTCCACCCGGCGTGCGCGCGACAACCAACTCCCCGTTCGCCCCACCGCCACCGCCGCCCGCCCCGCCACCGCCCGCGTGCGACGGCGGCAACACGCGCACGCGCACCCCACCGCCCGCCGCGCCGGTGCCCGCGCACCCGCGGCCGATGTCGTCCAACCGCGCTTGTTCCGCGCGCTCGAACGCCTTACCACTCGCGCTGCGATCAAACGTCGCGTCCGCGCACGGCGTGCGCGCGCCCAGGGCGTACGTCCCGTTCGAACGCACGCGCGCGAATGTCATGCACGCGTCGTTCGGTGTCACGCGCGTTGAGCGTCGTTGACGTCGACGTCAAAGCGTGCGCGCGAGATTGTGACGAATTTAAACGACGACACGAACCGCACTTCGAGTCGTCATGCGACGACGATCGAAGCAACGACAGCGATCGAGGCAACGCGAGGGCGAGGACGAGGGCGGTGTGGGCGGTGACGGCGGCGGCGGCGGCGGCGGTGCGGACGACGAGCTGTCGACGGCCAAGGATCAACGACGGGCGACGATGATGTCTTCGACGACGAATGGTGCGGGACACGCGCAGTCATTGCAGCAGCAGCAGCGACGGATGAGTCATGATTTAGCCAGCACGAGGAATGCGCCGCGCGCATCGATGGATGGTGCGTCCACAGCGGGGACGGAGGTGACGAACGGCGTCCGAGCGGATGACGCCGCGCGTCGGCGAGGCGAAGACAAACGAGGGGAGAAACGCCTGACGTACGCACCACTCATCGCGTGGGCGATTGTTTTGGCGAGCGCGAGTGTGATGCGTGAGATTGCGACGCGCGCGGCGGCGCTGACATCGTCGAGGTGGGCGCGTGGTGAGGACGCGTCCGCGCTCAAGCGGCCAGACGCGTTCGCCACGGATTGGTTTGACGACATCTTCGTGTCGTATGGGCCGATATTACCTTTGCTCGCCATGGGTTCGCGCGCGGTGATGCGAGTACAATCGAGAGACATCGGTGAAGAGCTCGCCAAGGAGGTGCGCGTCTACGTGGTTCTCGCGGCATTTCGTGTTGGAGCGTACGCGACGCTCCGAGCGGCGTTTCCTCGCGCATTCATCAGCGACCACGTGTTTTTAGGTGCGAGCGTGTTCACCGCGGCGCACGGTGAATTTTTATCCAGTGCGGTGGATTTCCTTACCCTCGTTGGGCCACGACGGGGGAATCCATTGCTTCGTACGGGTGTCATGCTCGTCGGCGCGTACGCGCTCGCGCTCATGTGCGCCACGGCGTCGTTGTGCTTTGTCACCGCTCGTTGGTTCCATGATCCAATCGACACGGCGTTCGCCATGCTATTCGGTTGGTTCACTTTACAATTGCCCATGACGAGCGCCATCGTGCGTCCTCGCGCGCACGAGCTCGCCACCGCGTTGGCGCTCTAAACGACGAGTCGCCTCTTGAGACAGCTTCTTTCCACCGCGCGACGTCGACGTCGCGCTCTACGCTTGTAACATACTCCACCTCACACACGCGACATACACACGCGACATATACACGCGTATTCTTTTATCATACATCCGTCGTCATCCGTCGTCATCCGTCGTCATCCGTCGTCATCCGTAGACATGAATCAATGCACCACCTGGCACATTCCACACCCACGCGGTGTCCCACGCCGTGCGCGCGAGTCACCTTTGAGAGCCGACATTCGTCGACGACGCGCGCTCGCGAATGATGACCACCAACGGGGCGTACGTCGTCAATCAACCTGGCGTAATGCACGTCATGGCGCCGCCCACGCCCGTGGTGCACTACCAGGGCGCGTCGACGACGACGGTGATGATGCCCAACCAGCTCGTGCCGAACGGCGTCTACGTGCAAGAGCCGTACGTGGGGCCGATTTCCATGGTGCTCGGGGTGTGCTTGTTAGGGTTTTTGTGCCCGCTGGTGTTCTTCTGTCCGGTGCGTGTTCGCGCGCGTCACGAGGCGTGCGTCGCGGTCGTCGTCGTCGCGATAAGAGGCGGCGGATCGAAGGCGGATCGAATGCGTGAATAATTCCGACTCGTTCCCGAGGACTATGACGACGATGGGTGTGACATTGTGAACGAAACTGACGGTAAAACGTGTTTTGGTGTCCTTTCGCGCATCGTATTTACAGTGCGACACGCGCACGACGTTCGTACCCGCGGTGGCGCAACAGCCGCAAGTCACGCACGTGTACGCGCAGCCGCAGACGCAACAGATGACTTCGGCGCCCAAGATTGTGCCGGGAACGCCGACAAACTATTATCCATCCGTATAAACGACGTATGAGACTTTTGGTGATGGTATGATCGTGCGTTTGCTTTTATTTTTCATTATATTCTAGCGAGAAACACACACGAGTGCGTCGAGCGCTCCTCTGTAACACAACAGCAGTCAACATTCAATCACGACGACACACGACGACGCACGCACGCACGCGATTTTGTGGTAACGCGACGCTGACGTGAACACGCGTAGATTCCACGTCGCATCACATCATTTTCATGGCGCCGTCTTCGTTTGAAATAATCCAACGCGGCGATGCGGGTGACAACACCAATCGCGACGGAGACAAAGACGGTGGTGAAGATGCGGCGACGATAGCGTTACGCATGCGCCGTGATCCCGAATGGGCGACCAAGGCTGCGGAGTCCTTCGACGCCTCGCTCGGTGCGCACGTGCGAGACGTCACGGGGTTGTTGAGTGAATTAAAAGAGTCTCAGAACAAGTTGCACGGGAAGATTATAGACGCGCGCGTCGCGGCGACGTGGGCGACGACGATTGAAGGTGCGACGATTACGCTCGGAAAGCTTCCGGAGTATGTAAATAAAGCTCGCAGTGCTAGTCGTCGAATGGTTGAGTTGCGCGATCGCTTAGAAAAGGTGGAACAGCGCGTTGCTAAGTTGCCAGCGAGCGCAAAGTGAGCGGGCGACGTCTTCGCGTTTCCGAGGGTGGCGTGGGACACCGCGTGCGACGGGATGGTGAAGCACACGTCGCGGCACACCGTGGCGGGAAATTAGTGGTAATTTCAGTGGTAAGTTGGTGGTAAGATCATGACATATGGCATACGATGCGCTCGCAGAACAACGCTTTTGGTTGTCATGATGTCGAATATGGCGTTTGGCGCGAAAGCGCAGCGGGATACATTCGTACCGGAATGCTCGGGTGAAAGCTTAGCTCCCATCGAGAGGTTATGCGACTCGAACTCGAACGATTTCAATCGCGATGCGTGTTGTGCGCTGCTCAATGAGCTGAACGCGCTCGAGTGCTTTTGCAACAAGAACATCGGCGAGGTGGCGTTCGAAGTGAGACAAAGAGTGATTCCGGTGACTATTTCTGCGGCTGACCGTCTTTGCGGCATCGCCATTAAGATTGGCAACGAATGCACGCCGATCCCGAGGTTCACGATCGAAACAGTGCCGTCACCACCGCTATCGCTGTCATCGCCGCCACCGCCGTTAACGACGCCGTCAGCGCCGCGATC
Source organism: Ostreococcus mediterraneus (assembly GCA_012295225.1). Taxonomy (NCBI): domain Eukaryota; kingdom Viridiplantae; phylum Chlorophyta; class Mamiellophyceae; order Mamiellales; family Bathycoccaceae; genus Ostreococcus; species Ostreococcus mediterraneus. Next base: position 646,330 of record WMKK01000010.1, read on the forward strand.
GAGTCCTCCACCGACTGCGATTCGTTCGCCGGCGTACATGTCGGCGCCAGTCAAAAGCACGTGCGACGTTGATGGTTTGATATCACTCATCCAAGCCGGGTGTTCAGCCATGGGTGATGAGAGTTCCGTGCTTAGCTCGCGGATCGCGCCGCAGTGCTGCGATGCGCTCGACAAGCTCAACGAGCGGTTGTGCTTTTGCGAAAAGGACCTTCGGGTTCGAGAGATTTTAAATGAGTTCCCCGCGAATTGGCATAAGATGTTTAGCGATGCCCCAAAGGTATGTAGCGGCCTCGTCATACGCGGCGGTTGGCAGTGTTCGCCGTACATCGCTCGTTCGCCGCCACCGCCGCCACCGCCGCCACCGTCCGTGTCGCAACCGACGGGTGGCGTATACGTCAGACGCCCGTCGGAACTGGATATTCAGCGAGCCAAAGAGCGAGTGTGTACCGTGAGCGCGTTCGCGAGTATTCTCGATGCTGGATGTGCGAGTTTGCCGTATTTAGATCCGAGCACGAGTAAAGCCCAACGGTGCTGCGAACTCGTCGGTTTGATGAATTCGGCGTTATGTTTCTGCTCGTCCATTCTCACGCCGCTCATCGACTCATCGAGAGCCGCTATAAACCCGATGTTCGCCGCCACCGCGCAAGTGTGCGACTTCCCTACATTTGCATACGATGGTTGTGTATTCGTAGACGAACCCTTACCCACGATGCCTCCACCTCCATCGCCACCGCCGACCCCAACGCCGACGTCGACGCCGACGCCTTCGTCGTGGTCGTGGTGGCCGTTCGGCGCGCGACAGCAACATCCCGCGCCCGCGCCCGCGCAAACGCCGCTGTGGCCGAGGCGCCCCGAGCTCCCCCCAGCCCTCATCGATGGCTGATTCTTATGCGCTTGTAATGCATTGTACGATACACATGACATAAAACATCATAACATCATATATACATGAACGTCCGATGTGAGTGAAAATATCTAACCGTCTGTAACCGTCCCTTCCTCACAGCGCAACGCACACCGACACGCGCGAGGCGAGAGACGACAGGACGAGGTGCGGGTAGATGTCCATACGTGCCGCGCGCGCACACGCGTGTCCGCGCGCCACCATCGCGCGGCGCGCGCGGCCGACGTCGCGAGGATTACGCATCACCGTCAGCAGCAACCGCGGCGAGAGAAGTGGCACGACGACGACGACGACGACGACGTCCAAGTACGCCAAGGTTATCGGAGGGCGAATCACGGCTCCGGACGTGGGTGAACGCACGTGCGCGGTGCCGTACTGGAACGACGAGCGCGAGAAAAGCGTCTTTGTTGGTGATTACGCTCGACGCGCCATCAAGGCAAGCGGCGCTGAGGATTTTGTGGCGTTGCCATGCGTGGAAACGTCGGTTGCGTTACGGGCGTTGAGAGAAGAAATCGACTCTGGGTGGGCCACGCATGAAGTGTTAGGCTGCGGACACAGCTCGCAATGGCCGGAGATATTCAAAGCCGCCGAAGCGTTGATTCGCGACGAATTTCCAAGTTTTGGCGAACGGTGCGAAATCTTGCCCGGTACGAATTGGCTTGAAGACGAAACGCAGGCGATTGATTGGGTGATTCGACGACCAGAGAAGCATATCATTGCGAGCAAGATTCACTTTGCCACACGATTACATCGTGATCCCGATAGTTGGACGAATCCCGCGACGACGCAGCGCCCGCGAGACAACTGGCCCGAACTTTCAATGCCAGAAAGAAATCGCTATCAATACCGATTCATCAACGTCTGGCTCGCCACGAGTGCGCTTGATCCTACTGGCAACGCGTGGCAAAGTCCGTTGGTGGTGATGTTGCCGCGTGAAGGTGGCAGAAAGGAATGGATATTTGAAAAGCGCAAGTTGAGTATGACATCAGAAGGAGCCAAGGATGAAAACGTATTGTCGGATAAGTTCAATCCGTTCGATCCCACAACGTGGGTACGCAGCGGCAATCGTCTTACGCGTGGCGCGTACACGAGCAAGAAGAGCATGGATGAAGCATCCGCGGCGGCTGAAGAGGAGCTACGAGGCGAAGACGGCATGACGGATGCTGAGCGCGCGTTTGAGTTTCCCGAAGTCGTGCACGAAGACGAGCAGCAATTCGTCACCAATGGTGCGTTACTATTTGACTCTTTTGATTGCTGGCACGGCGCCGCGAAGTGGGTAGAGGATAAAACATTCAAGAAGAAGCTCACCGATCTCGACTCTAAAGGTCGACAACCATTTCATCAAGCGCGGTGTTCGATTGAGATGCGATTTCGCGTGAAAATCGACATGGAAGACGCGACGACGCGAGTGAAATGGGGACCATTCACATCCGCCGTGCGCGATGGCAAGTTTCTCACGTCGCCGTTGCGCGATTCCGAGGCAGTGTATGATTTAGACGCCGGTCGTATTGTCACATAGAAGAAAATCAATTGTAATAAATATTTCGCCGCTCGCCGCATTCTACTACGCGTCTCTACATTGTTATCTCGCTACTCGCCGCTCATCACTCCAGGCGACGTTCGATGCTCATCGTGAACAATAACGCGTCACCAGGTCGGATAAATTGCCCCGACCCTCGGCCACCGTACGCGAGCTCGCTCGGTAAGAAGAGTTCCCACTCGTCGCCTTCGCGCATCATCCGCATCGCCTCTTGCCAACCAGAGATGACTTGCTTGGGCGCAAACGTCAGCGGCTTGCCGCGCTTGTAACTCGAATCAAACTCTTTACCAGAAATCAACGTCCCAGAATAATGACACTCGCACGGAGTGTTAGGACCGATCCCACCAGGCCCCGTGCCCGTCTTTTTCACGCGATATTGCAACCCGCTCGGCGTCGTCGTCACCCCCTCCTTTAACGAGTTCGCCTCCAACCACGCCCGGTCGCCCGGATTCGTGGCGTTCACGGATGACATGAATCGCTTAAACGTCAACTGTATGCTATCCCCTGGGGCGTTCACGAGCGCATCCAGGATGTCATCAAACGCGTACCCTCGCGTATCCGCGCCGTTTACGCTCGTCAACACGTCGCGCGCTTCAATGCCAGACTTTTCCTTGGCCGCGTTCCCGTCGCCACGAACGCTCGCCACGAACGCCCCGACGTCCGCGGTGCCACTTTCCAAGGTCAACCCTAACGGTTTCGTCACCTCACACGTGAGCGTCATGTAATTCGTCCCCGGTACTTCCTCCAACGTCGACGCCGACGCCGATATCGTCCTCGTCCTCGTCGCCCGGCGTTGCCCGTGTCCCGGAATGTGTCGTCGTCCCGCGTGACCACGCGTCGTCTTGGTCGTCTTGGTCGTCGTCGCCCGCATCGTCGTCGTCGCATCCGTCGTCATCATCGTCCTCGTCGTCCTCCTCGTCGTCGTCGTGCGCCAGTGACTGCCGACACCGCGCACCACCGCGCGCGCGCGCTCGACATCGCGGATGGATGCAGATCGACGTCCACGGACGCGGATATGGATGCGTGTGCGTGTGCGTGTGCGATATACATATATATATATATAGCTCACGATGATCGACGTCTTGGGACGTGGTATATGCAACCACAGATGTCGTCGCATACGTATTGGCATACATATATACATAGCGCGTGACGTCGCGCGAGTACGACGCACATCCATCCGCGTGCGACCGATCGACGACGACGACGACGCGATTCGACGCCGACCTGCCGACGACGACGCGACGACGCGCGCGCGGTCAACGACCGACGACGACGACCGACCGCGACGACGACCGCGACGACGACGACGGAGGACGACGATGCGGTCACACGCAGACGCGTCGCGTGTCACGCGTCGACGCCGCATCGCGCATCGCGCATCATGGTGTTCACCGTGAGCGTCGTCTTCTTCTCGCGGTCGGCGCGTTTGGTGACCGCGGCGAACGTCATCGCCGAGGGCGCGCGCGCGGTGGAGGGGTGCGAGTGCGGTGTGTTTCGCGTGCGAGACGTCATACGAGACGAAGAAGACGCGCGAACGTACGATCGAGGGATATTAGACTGTCCAGTGGTGACGTTGGATGACATCGCGCGGAGCGATGCGATTATTTTCGGCGCACCCACGAGGTATGGACGACTGGCGCCCGAATTGTCGGCGTTTTTTGACAAGCTGTCGACGTTTCACGAGGAGGGATGCGCGCTGAAAGGGAAGATTGGCAGCGCGTTCACCGAAGTTGGTGGTCCAGGGCAAGGATATGGAGGTCATGAAGCGGCGTTGGTGACCATACACGCGTTATTTTTGCAACACGGCATGGTCACCGTGGGCGTGCCGCCGCTCCCGACGCTCGAGGCGACGCCAAACGCGAGCGTGTTCGGCACGGCGCTGCGGTCGACGGTGAAATCTCGAGCGGCGGGCGCGGCGTTGGACTTGGAGTCGAATTCACTCACTTCACGCGTGCGAGAGCTCAACGAGGCGGAAGTGAAGATTGCGTACGCGCAAGGCGAGTGGGTGAGCCTCATCGCCAAGCAACTCCACGACGACGGCTCGGTTGCGTAGCGCATTCACCACTTGTTTTGTGCCGCGCCGTTCACGCTGACGCATTGGCATTCATTCTTCTAGCCGTCATTTTGTACATGTAATTCACGCCGCACAATCTATCGTAAGAAACGTTGATGTCGTTCGCCATGTCGCGCGCGCGCGCTAAAAATCGTCAAAGTCGTTGAAAAACTGGTTTCGCTTTATTAAAATAAAAACACATGGATTTTTCGTTTATCAAGGCTAAAAACTGAAGCTGCCGCGCGACCACGAGCGCGCTTCATTCATCGTATACGCACAACGCCAAAGTCGACGACAAAAACACTCAGCGACTGTTGGTTGTTTATTGCGAGAAGACGTTGACGACGCCCGGGTTGGAGATGTGCTGCTTCAACGCCTCCACCGGACCGACGCCGGGGAGGAGAACGGTCTGCGCACACACACCAAGGAATGCAACCATAGCCAATCTGCCGTTCTTGATCTCCTTGAGCTTGAGCTCAGCGAGAGTCTTCTCATCCTTGGCGTAGTTCATCTTGTCGAAGAGACCCTTCGGGTAGCCGACGTCGGTGTTGGTGTCACCCTTGTTGTACCCAAAGAGCGGATCTTCGTTGACGCTCCCCGGGTTCTTCATGTCTTGCCATCTGCGAACTTCAGCCCAGTTCATCATGGCCATTTGGATGAAGAAGAGCGTCGACGCCGGCGCCCAGTAGGTGTACGTACCAGCTTCAAGCCAGTTCGGGCGGCCGATGGCTTCCGGAATGGCGATGCCGGCGACGCCGAGCATGGCCCAGCGCGCGTGTTGGAGTTCGGCTTGCACCATCCACTTGCGCATCTCCGGATCGGCGCTCAAGCTGAGCGGGTCAAAGCCATAGTCACCCGGGAGGGAGCCATCCAAGTGCGCAGCCGGGGCCTTACCCGGGTACCACACCGGTCTGTCCGCCGCAGACGCGGAGACGACAACCGAGGCGCGGGACGCCTTGGCGGTGACGGTGGCGCGGGTCTTGAGCCTGTATCGAGGCGAACGTCAAAAGCGCGAAAAGCGTTAATATCATACACATAAAACACACACACAATAAGCACGGTGGTGGCACCAATCGCACGCGCTGCACACACCGCGCGTGCCATCTCCCTCCAATCCCTCGCCCTCGCGTCCTCCCTCGCGTTCAAACCACCCCGCCGAGGGTTCGGCGACGCGCGATCTCTCGCGCGTCGCCGCGCGCGCGTCCCCGTCCCCGTCCTCGTCGTCACCGCTCGAACGCGTCGTACGCGCGAGACATCTGGTACACACAACTCGACATCGACCCCTTCTCCGTGTGCGCGTACCCCTCACGCGTGACGCACACGCGCCACGCGCCATCCCTCGAGCGATACTCTCGAGCGCAGATACGATCGGGCGCGAGATACGCCCTCGATCGCGACCGCGCGTCGTCGCCCGCGATTCCTCCTCCTCGTCGTCGTCGTCGTCGCGTGCGCGTGACTGATGTCCTCCGTCATCGTGGCGTCGTGGCGTCGACGCACGACGACCGATACACACACGCGATACGTACCCGTGCACGGAAGCGATGGATCGCGTCGCGGTCGAAAACGCCATGGCGTCGCGCGGGGCGTGTGCGGGAATACCGCCTCGAGACCCGGGCGATCGGGGACGGACGAGGGCGATGGGGGGGGGGTAGAGTCGGACATACGGCGTCACACGCGCACGCAGTCGGGACCGGGGGGCGAGAAATCACCGTATTTAAGGATCTCAAAGCGCGACATGTCCGAATGAACCTCTTTGAACGTGTTTGACCAATCATGACTCGAGAAATAGGTATTCTTCACGCGACATTCGCATCACGCGACGCGCGCGACGACGGGTCATGGTTACGTGTGTGACATTTTTCAACGCGAGTCACTCGAGTTCAAGTGACTCTGTATACGCACGCGCGCGAGATCACCGACGCCTCGAGCGGTGACGGTTGACGTGACTGCGGGGCGCGACCGAGACCACGGAGGAGGAGGAAGAGGAGGACGACGACGACGAAGGACGACGATGCGAGGAGGAGGAGGAGGAGGACGACGACGACGACGTGTGATTGATGGATTTGAGTTGTATGATGCGTGCGATGGGCGCGAGAGAGGGGTGTCGTGGGACACCGTCGTCGCGATGACGATGACGATGACGATGACGATGGGGGAGGTTGGGGATGGGCGCGGGCTCGGGACGACGCGACCGCGTGTGCGCGTGCGCGTGCGAGGACGCGTGGTGATGGTGCGTGAGAGTGATGATGACGGTGACGGTGACGATGTCGCCGCGGCGCGTGACGCGAGTGATGGTGTAATTGATGACGACGTGTTATCGTGCTCGCTCGTCGTCGGCGTCGAGAGCGATGAAGACGACCAAAAAGGGTGCAAAGAGTCGCGTAGAGGATTTTTTGTCAACGTGAGTGACGGGCCGTACGAGCTCGGGGCGCCGAGCGAGAGGTATCGCACAATGTATGCGAAACGTTTTACGCGCGCGTATGATTTGGCATGTAGGTTGATGCGCGCGCTGAACCGTAACTCGCGCGTGAGGTTTGACGCGATTGTTCGGGAAATTCTCACCCCTGGAGCGTTGACGTTTGATTCCATGACGAAACAACGGTGTTCGAACGGTCGAGCGACGTTGTGCGAGACGTTTACTACGTACACCGAACACGACGTGCACGCGACGGCCGCGACGTTGTGCGACGCGTTGTGTACGAGGGTGCCATGTTCTACGTTTTCGCGACGGCGCGCCACGTTCCGAGCCGAGTGTCTCAACGCGAGGTCGAGTGCAAAGGCACATTTTAATAGTTTCCGCGAGACGTTTGAGGAACGTGTGCTCGGGACTTTTGGCACCGAAGACGACGATGAAGACGTACACGTTGATGATGTGTTTCATCTGGCGCGAAATTCCTCCGCGGCGCTTTGTATTCCGCACGAGTTCTCCCTCGAAGATCTACAGCGCGCCGTGACGTCGCCGCACGTAACCGTGCGCTCGTGGCACGTGTTGACCGATGTGCACTATGCGCTCCTCGCTGTGATTAATGATTTACCACCGGCGACGAAGGGTGCTGCGTTTTCGGATCTTCGCGTACATTCGTGGCCCGAAGCCGCACGCGCGACGATTTTCCAGCACACAAAAGCGAGACACACTCATGACGTTTCATGCGCTGCGTACCGCGCGTGCGTATCGCTCGGTGATGGCGTTGAATATTTTAAACTCAAAGGAGTCGAGCGTGCGGCGTTATTGCGAACGCTCGCGCTAATATCGCTCGAGCGCGACGTCGTGCGACGAAACATTGCGGAAAAGCGCCGTGACGGCACTGATATGTGCACGATTGAACACACAACACCGAATACACATTACAGCCGTCTATCAAACGAGAGTTGTGCGGAGCACCCAACGCTTACCGCGATTCGCGCCGACTTGGCTCGCATGCTTTGGTACACTGAGTTCTTTCAATTTGAAAGTTTGCGCAAGCAGTATTCATTGCTCATGCGGCACCTCTCGGCCCCAGTCTCTCGAGTACCCTTTGACGCTTTGCGTGTCGCCGCGTGGCGCGTGGAGGTGTGCATATATAATCTGAAATATATCAATGCCAGAAAGTTTCGTCGAGACGATTGGCGCGCGAGTCTTATAGCTTCGCGAACGCCGGCACAATTGGCGTCGTGTGTGGCGCTATTACGCACGCACATTTTGTCAAAGTGAGTGTATCTGGAATGAATGTGTATAAAACAAAATGCGCGCGTTGCTCGTGCTAAGAACTAGTGTTAAATAATAGAATGAATAATTACGCCACCGCCGCGTCATACGGCGAAGGATAACGAATGGCGACTCTGAGTCGTTCACCGCGAGAGTCGTTTTCTAAATTGAACATCCCGCCGGCATTCTCAACGAGCCGGCGAGCGATGACAAAACTCGGCGAGTTCACTTTGGCGAAAACTACGCCATCAGACTCACTCGCGTCGACGACAACATCGATAGCCACACCATCCCCTCGCCTGTACGGACGCTCTACGACGACATCGAGAATAGCCGAGCGCGGTGCAGCGACGAGCGCGGCGTCGATGACTTGCGCCAGCGCGCTACGAACATCTTTTGGATTTGCGTGAACCACGGCGCGAGAGTCGTTAGAGCTGTCATCTTCCGGGAAATTCACACGTACAGTGACGCCAGCGCTCGTGGCGACGACGTCGCTGCTCGCGAGCAACGTGACGACGACAGGCACGACGTCGCACAACTCCTTTGGGTGCAACGCGTTCGCAACGCCGCGAAAGTCCACAGACTCTCCATCATCCGTCAACACCGACCCTGACGCCGCAGCGGACGAGTCAGAAATACGTAGTCTGCTCGATGAAGTTCCTCCGTTACCGAAAGCGTCAGCCTTTTGTTGCATAGAACCTCCATAGAGCGCACCCCTGTACTCGGCTTGTAAATTGGGATACAACGCCGACTCCAAGCGTTGCGAGAGCTCGGCTAAAACGTCCCCTTGCTGCACCAACGCCTCAGCCATGTCTCCTGCGGGATCATCAGGCTTCAAATACGTTTTCAACATCCCTCCTAGTGTGCGAAGTGCGGTGAGCGGCTGACGCGATTCATACACGTACGCGCCCACTGTTTGCTCCGACCTGTACGCGGCGGCGACGGCGACTACGTTGTTCCTATGTATCGCCCACGCCGCGACGAACGCGCGCGCGGACGCCTCCAAGGACAGTTTTTGCTTCTTTGTGAACCCCTCACCTCGCGTCGATCCACGCTCGCAAACAATCAATCCAATGAGCGAATCTTCGTAGCACAAGCACGCGACGACGGCGTTGCTCGACGGAAGCTCAAACGTCTTTTGCGACGCCAACGTTTCCTCGGGAGCATCCCAATCGATCGCGCTCGCACCGTACGTGTCATCGACATCGTTATCGAGCGCGTCAAAATCTCCAGAAAAACTGATTCCATCGTTCACGCCGTCCATCGACGACGATGACGACGAAGACGACGAAGACGCTCGAGCCGCGGGCCACGCCGCCACGCGCGCCAAACGCATGCGCCCCGCCTCGCTCGAACCTCGTAAATAAATCATACACCTCGCATCTCGAACGACGTGCTGTGCGCTCGCATCATTATTATTTTCATCATCTTCACCGTCACCACAGTCATCGTCGTCGTCGTTAATTTCCTCGTTTGATAACGTTCGAGCGACGTGTTCGGCGTGCGCCTCGCAAAACCTGGCAAACAAATCAACCTCCCCAGTCGCGGGTTGCTGCTTGGTCAACGCCGATGACGACGTGCGTGTGTACGACGTGCGAGCCAAGGATATCGCAGTCGTCGTCCTCGACGATGTCGTCGTTCTCGCGTCGTCGTCATCGTCGTCGTCGTCGTCGTCGTCATTTTCCACAACCATGGGCGTGGCGGCAGCAGCCGTGGTGGTTGTCGTCGTCCACGTCGTCGTCGCGCGTCGTCGCGGTCGGCGATGACCTGGACGACGCGCGCGCGCACGCCACGGCGCTGACGCCGCGGTGGCGCTGACGCGCGCGCGCGTGGCGAGCATCGAACGTCGCGTCACCGAGTGCCGAGCAGGACGTGGACTGCTGCGGTGGTGGATGCCACTGCGAGGCGCGCGCGCATTCGTGTGTGTGTGTTTGTGTGTATGTATACGCACGCACGAGTTCACGTGCCGAGATTGATACGATCGTCATTGAACGCTGCAGCGAATACGCGCGTAGGGCAGCGAACGAGCGCACGCACGACGACGACGAGGACGATGGCGCAACCACACGACGAGGTGCTCGCGGCACAAGAGGCGCATCTGAATGGGCTTGCGGATTCCGAGGAACGCACGATATTCGATAAGATTGTGTCAAAAGATATCCCAGCCACAATCATTTACGAAGATTCCTTGGCGTTGGCGTTTCGTGACATTAACCCGCAAGCAAAGACGCACTTTTTGGTCATTCCAAAGATTCGCGCCGGGTTGACGCGCTTGTCCAAGGCGACGGAGGAGCACAAGATGTTATTGGGACACTTAATGTACACCGCCCAACTCGTCGCCAAGCAAGAGAAACTCGATGCTGGGTTCCGCGTCGTCGTGAATGACGGCGTTGAAGGGTGCCAATCGGTGTATCATTTGCATTTACACGTTTTAGGCGGAGAACAGCTCACGTGGCCACCCGGTTGTCCGCCGCAGTGAATGTAATAAAACTTAAAAACTTGGTGTGTCTTCATATCCTATTACAACAAATCATCGTCGTTGTCGTTGTCGTCATCTAGTATTTATTGTGGTGCAGGCTTCTTTAGCGAAAACTTGAGCTTTGGCAGCGTCTTTGGCGCTGCAGCGGGCGCTTCGACGGGCGCCGCGGATCCCGATCCGGGACCGGGGTGCGCGACGACCAAATGCTCGTGAGTAAAGTCAGAGTAATTCACTTGAATGTCTCGTTCGTATCGTTTCGTCGTCTCCGCGCACCAATTCAGCAAATCAGCCGCCATGCCAGGCACCCAGTCTAAACGTAACGCCACTGGGGCTTCATTCATGTGGTACGTCTTCGCGTTCTTCGCGATGAGCGTCATGTCTCGCGCCCAGTCGTGCGGGGAGTCGTACAGTCCTTCACGCAAGCGGTTCATGATGGCAGACAAGTCCATGGGTTTTTGCACAAACTGTGAGTAATCGTCGAGCGTGACTGGCGTGGAAAACACTGCACCATACGTCGCGTGTTTCATCGCCGCTTCAGTGATGCGCATCAACGCCTTGTCCCACGGGATTTTACGCGCCGACGATTTCTTCGCGGGCGTAGTCGCCGCATCTTCGCCTTCGCCACCGGTGCTGCCCAGCACGCGTTGCATGACTTTCTTGCTTTGGTTACCGAGCTTGATTTTCAATCCACCAGCTGGAGGTGCACCAGCCACAGGCGCACGAATGGTGAGCTTTGGCGTTGGCGCAACCTTGCTCGGATCTGCGCCTTCATCCGTCACGCCCAACGCTTGGAGACGCTTGATCTTTTCACCCGCGCGACGCACGCGCTCCTTGGCGCGCTTACGCTGACGTAACATTTCATACCTCGCCTTAGCTTCGGGAGTAATGCCGGTCTCTTCAGGGTCGAGTTCCTTCTTCTCCAAAGCTTCCTTGGGAGGCGGCGGTGGTTTGTCCATGCCACACTCGAGCAAGGCTTGCGTCGTCGCCGCATCCGCCGCCTCGACGCCTTGCGCGCGCGCACCCAACCAAGCGTGGCCGGCATACTCGGTGATATCATCCTCAACCTTGGCTGAACGCCCATCGGGGAAGATGTGCGTCGTGACACGCGTCAACTTGAGCTTTTTGCCAGGAACCAAGATGCCTTGCGCGAGCGCCTTCATCGGATCGATTGAAGGTTCGATGGATGCGCCATCCTTGAGCGCCGAACGCAACGCTTCGAGTTCCGCGCGCTCATCTTCTTCGGTTGGTCCAGCATCTGGGTCTTTTACCGAGGTGAGTTGCGCTTCCAACTCATTTGCCAAAGAGTCGCTCTCGCTATCGCTCGATGATTCGTCCTCCTCATCATCGTCGTCGTCTTCGTCGGTTTCACCACCGCTCGAAGAGTCTTCGTGTCGAATGCGTCTTTGCGCGTATTGCTTGAATTGACGCTTGAACAACAGATTTGAATTCTCTCGTACCTCGACGAGCTGCTGGGCTTCGGACACGCGCAAGCGGCGCGCAAAACGAGCCATACCCGCGTGCTGTTGTTGACCATCTGCGGTCGCCGCTCCAGACAACTCACGAATCAAACCGATGCGCTTCCAACGTTCGAGACGGAGAATCACCTCGCGCTCGACGCCAAAGTTTTCAAGAATGCGTTGTGATTGTGGCATCGTAAGTTTGCGAAGATCGGCATTGGTACCGGTCACTGTACCAGGTTCACGTCTTGGTCGTCGATCTTCAGGTGGATCGGGTTTCGTCATACGCCGAATGTAGTTGTAAAACTTACCCGTCAAACGCTGGAGTCGCCGAGACGTTTCGAGATGGAGGATACCCTTATTGCCTTGCGCGGCTTGACCGAACTCGTAAGTTTGTGCCCACGGTTGAATTTGTAACCACAATTCAAGGTTCTCCAACGCACGTTTGCGCTTACCCTCTGAATGTCTCACTAACACTGTTACAGCGTTGGTGAGTTGTTGCAACGTTAAAGATGACAAACGCAAAATGCGCTGCTTTTCCTCCGCCGTGCGGTCGCGACAGAGCATCGCGACGGCGTTGCGATAGGATTCATACGCGCAAATTTCCTCGGGAGTCGCCATGCGCTGCACTTCCTTTTCGTGTTCAAAGCGATACGACGGATTCAAAATGAATTCATCCTCGTTGGCGTTCACGCCACGTCTGGGCGCGCAAATCTTCGGACGAATCTTCTTTCGAACGTCACGCACAGACATGACGTGCGCGAGCGTTGCCGCAACATCGCTAGCTTTCACCACTGGACTAACTCCTGGTTCAACTGCGCCGCGCGCTTGTAAATCTAAGAAATATCGTAGCACGGTTGCGTTCACGAGACGTTCTTCAAAATCCTTCAATTCTGAGCTACCCGGCGTCGGCACTTCCATGTGGGGTTCTTGCTGACCAGCTAAAAACAGCGGCGGTGCTTCGCGCATCGTAAGTTTTCCATTAGGACCACGAATGAGAAGGAAATCTTGATACTCATCGCTTTTCGGTTGTTGAAATAACGGCGAGCGGAACATGCTCGTTTCGAGAGCGGTGACGCCGACACCAGGAGGGAGTTCACCCAAAAACGGAGATGGAGCGTTCGGCTTGAGGTCAAACACCGTTGTTGTTGCGTTTGAATAAGGACGCGCGCCTTGATCACCCAGCGTCTTTCTTCGGTAGTACACAACCTTCTTAGCGCCCATGCCAGGCTTGGCAAAGAACAAAGGACGCGCCTCGGTGTATTGCACCATCATGAGCGTTCCTTGCTTGGCTGTCAAATCAGATGGCTTTTTGTACGCCCCGGGTGGAGCCAGCACGGCATCAGACGCCAAAGGCGCAAGAGCATCTTCCTCGGGAATAAATGTTATCTTTGGAGCGACCAAATACACGATGGGTAAACCAACTTGCGCTTGTAGTCCAGCGTTTGTCAACGTCATGTTCTCTTCGAGCTTCTCTGCAGGCTTTGGACTTCCCGGGAAGTACAAGTGAATGGGCCCTTCCAAATCACTCCACCGCTTGCGAATGCGCGGAATCAAACTACCGACGGTGTCCGTGGGGCGAACTTTCAAGTTGATCACCGAGCTATGCAAATTGAGTGACTTGATGCACACCTTGAACGTGTCGTCCGACGTCCCAGCGAGGCGAACCTTGGCCGATTGCTTGGGCAATATTGTTGGTGGTTGCAGCACGGGCTTAGGGCTAGGGTAGTCATTGATTGGATCAAACACCAGCTGCGGCACGGATGAAAGCAAAAACTCGGCGTGTTGAATGCCATCAATTCTACCTTGTCTGGGCGGACGCTCGCCACCCTCAACCTTCTCAAGAACTTCCTCCTTATACTTGTCATCGATACTAATGTTGAAAGCCGCGTCTACGTCTTCGACTGGATCTAAATCCCAACTTGGCACCACCGTGGCGTTCGCCCACTTCCAAACCGTCGCTTCCAAGTCCCCCTTGAACTGCAACACGATGCGCGGGTCGTTGGGATTGACCATAACTTTCGGCAAGACGTATTTGCGATGCGGGTCAATCACTTGAGCGGGCTGGCCTTCCCAGGCCACATCATCCAACCATCTACCGCTAGCCAATTCGTAGTTTCGGTGGCGTAGCAGCGCACCCGCACCGGATGGGCGTGCTTCGGCGTCGCGCATTTCGGCGTCTCCACCTTGGTCGCGTTCGGAAGCTTCTGGCGGACGGAATAATTTCAAGTAACGCATGTGCTCGGCGAGATCGTCGTTCTCTTCAGCGCCAGCCGTGACTGCCGTCGCCGTACCACTCGCCGACGCGTCGTTACGAGCTTCACCCCAACGATCAGATGGCCTGGGAGCGACAGCCGAAGCGGTTGCAAGGGAGTCGTCGTCGTGCTCCTCGCGTCTCGGCTTCTTAAAAGCTCCTACGACATCAATCCCTACCGCTGCGAGTCTAAGTTCTTCGTCTTCGTCTGAATCCGCACCCCACATCACCGCGCGCTCCCATTCGGCGTGTTCAATGCCGCTCGTACCACGCGGTGGAACCATGAGCGCTTCCTGCTCGCCGGCGTCAAACGTTCCAACAGCTTCCTCGTCGGCGTCGTAGTCTAAATCCTCATCTTCGCTCAGCTCAGGCGCTAACTCGCGATAACGTGTCACGGGCACATTGGTATCAACCTTGCTAAACCACGTCGCCTCTTCGATTTCATTTGTGTCGTCGTCTGTGCCGCTCTCAGACGCGCTCGTTTCGTCTTTGTCTTCGTCTTCGTCGTCCTCGCGCGCTTTTGCCCGCGAACGCGCGCCTCCATCGTCCATGCGTTTACTAGCCATCGACGCCGCATACGAACGACTTTGACCATCGTACAGTAACGACGTGAACTTGAGAATCTCACCAGTCTCGGGCACGTCGAGCGATCGATCTTGCAATTGTCGCAACGCCTCCTCCGCGGCGATCGACGCCACCTTCACGCTCGGTGTGTGTGCCGCAACGCTCACTTTCGGCACCACCACCGATTGTGCACTCTTCGACCCGCTCGCTATGGATGTCTTCGCCTTTGTGTTTTGTCGTTTACCACCTCGAGTGGGTGTAAACTCGTCGTCATCGTCGTCGTCTTCCCCGCCCTCATCCATGTCATAGTCCTCCTCAGCCTCCTCGTCTTCGACGTCGACGTCGTAGTCGTCGTCGTCGTCGTCGCCCGTCGCCACCGCCGTGCGTTGGGGTTGAGTGTGGTTGTCCTCCTCTTCGTCGTCGTCGTCGTAGTCGTCATCCATGGCGTCTCTCCCTCGCGTCGTCGCCCGCACGCGCCAATGTGTCGTGCAGTCGTCGACTGCGTGCGCGAACATGGCGACAAGCAAACAATTCGACCAAAAACGACTGGCGCTCAATCCGGAGGGTTTAGGCGAGGACGACGTCAGAAGACGACGACGAGAAAACGTCGACGACGAGGCGATCACGCACGTGACACAGAGGACGACGACGATTGTTACGTACACGACACGCGCGACACGCTCCAGCGGCGACGACCAGGGACGAGGGACGAGGACGAGGACGACGTGATTACACCCGTGACCAACCCGTGACCATCATCGTGTTCGTGTGTAGATAACTCTACTCTGAACTGAACGAGAACGATGTCGACGACGTGCGTGAAGATTTGCCCGTCATGTGCGGGGTGCGGGGTGCGACGTAATGCGCCGTCGTGCGTGAACACGAGATCGATGACTGCGCGAGCGTCGACGTCGACGTCAGGGTCGAGAGTGTTCCCGATCGCGACGCGCGCGACGTCGGGCGACGCGCCGACGTCGAGCGCCTCGGCTGCCGATGACAGACGCACCACGAGTCGACGCGATGCGTTGCTCGCCTTGGGTGCGGCGACGATGACTTTTGGTGGGTTCAACGTGCAGGATGCGCGCGCCGAGCTCGGTCCGAATGATTGCTTGGAGTGCGGCGGCCGCGGCGTCGTGGCGTGCGACATGTGCGGCGGTACCGGCAAATGGAAAGCGTTGAACCGTAAGCGCGCGGCGGATACGTACGAGTTCACGGAGTGCCCGCAATGCTTCGGTCGGGGTATTCGCGTGTGCCCTGTATGCTTTGGTACGGGCGAACGTAACGTCAAAGGATTGTTGCGACGCGCCGAATCCACCGAGTTGGTGCGGGCGATGCAACGCGGCGAGCTTCGACCAGGAGACGTACAAGAACTCATTAAAGAAGGTCGCGAGATGAAGGGCATGGGTACGTTCGAGTCCGCCCCAGTGGTTCCAGCGGCCCAGCGCGAGTTCCTGTAGGAACGTTCCGTTTCCGCGCGCGCATTTGCATTTATTCAAGCTCACGACGAGGATTATACATTGGCTATTTTAGAATTTCAATTCACATTTTAGAATTTCAATTCACTTTTGCGTACAGCACCCAGGGGACATGTCACGGCAAGCACCATCGGAACTGAAAGCATGCCTATCAAGTTTCTATTATTACTCGCTACATTATCATCGCTACTTGCTACGCTGCGCCCTCTAGCACGAGCACGTCTTCGGGTTGAATTTTCGCCGGCGCTGGCGGCGGTGGGCGCTTGAAAATCGCCGCCGCCGCGCTTTCCGCACTTCCGCTCATTTTGAAAACAAAAGTTGTGTACAGGTACGCCGCCTCCCATTCCTCATCCGTCATGCTCATGGCTTCATCACCCATGATTTGCGACCAGAGCGTAGACGCTTTTTCACGCGTCTCCTTTCCAGTCATTTGCGAGTGAACGTAATCGTGGAAGTTCTGCCACTCCACAAGCTCTAAACCGTACTCTGCGGCGAGTTCTACCCATACATCTTTCGGCACCATGCATTCGCGACACTTTGTGACCGCATCGGCGAGCGTGAACGTGTATTCGATCCCAAAACCTCCAGTTTCAGTTTTGGGAAACGTCTTTGACTTGAAAGCCTCATCAAACTCTACTTCATACACGGGATTCCAAAACGCCAAACCGTCTGTTTCACGTAGCTTACGCACGAGGACGTTCGAGTCCACGGTCGTTCCTATAAAGTATCCGCCAGGACGCAACATCTTGCACACGTTTCTCAATGCTCGACGAGCGCGTTGCTCAGTCGACAGCGAGTAGTGAATCGCAAACTGACACGAAATGACGTCGAGCGTGCGTACGTGTTCGGGCAACACTGTGGCTAAATCAATCACGAACGCATCGCCAGCGATGAAAATTGCAGGAAAATCATGACGATCAGCGTTGTATCTCGACACCGCATCTCTTCGCACGGATTCTAGAGCGATGTCCACGCCGACGTACTGCCCGACGCCGGCTCTCGCGTACTTTTTTAAATCGCCACCCTTACCGCACGCTAAATCCATCACCCGATCGTTCGCCTTGACGCGCTGTTGCAACAACGTCGACTTGACCCAGTTGTTCAAACACCGAAGACGGTAAATTGGACTTTGCCGTCGCTGCGCGGTGGTTTGATTCGCTCGACCAGAGTAGTGCTGCGCCACCGCGCGCGCCGCGGCGTCGTCCGTCTCCGTCGTGTTCGCCGCCGCCGCCGTCGTCGTCGTCGGTTCGCCCGTTGTCGTCCGATCGACGTCGCCTTCGTTCACGTCGCGTTCATCATCGCGCGTTCGTTTCCCCATTTTCGCGCCGAGTCTGCTGGAGTGTCCAAACGCGTCGTTGTGTGCGGTGCCGCGCCAGTGTCTCGCGCGCACACTCTCGGACGCACGCGTGCGCGCACGCGACGCCTACGAACGGGCATAGGAGAACGGCAAAGACAATACAACACTCGTGACCATGGCGCCGCGAGGGATGTCCGCAGAGGTACGACGACGCTGTCGCATCGAACGTCGACGATGCCGTTGCTCGTTTGGTGCAGTGATTTCAAAACGAAACGCGCGCGCGTGTAGTGCTGCGCGCGACGCATCGTGTGTCGTTAGATAAATAGATATCGATCTATCGGTCGAACGCCACTAACGTTGTGACACGCGTTTTCGTCGCGCGCGTTTGGCGACAGGACAAACGCATCACCGTTTTGGGATTGTTTCACGAATCTCGAGAGCCGTGGTTGTTGAAGGATGTAGAAAAAGCGGCGTCGAAACGCGGGGTTGTTTTTCAGGCTGTGAAAGACGTGGTGCAGCAATTAGTTGATGATGATTTAGTGCATGTCGATAAAGTGGGTTCGTCAAACTGGTACTGGGCGTTTCCTGGTGAAGCGTCGGCGAAAGCAAACGGCGCGTTGGCGCGCGCGGAGAAGGCGCGCGACAACGCGCGCGCAGAAATTGCGCAACTTGAAAAGGCGGCAGCGAAAGAAATGAAACAGAATCCCATGACAGATGAGCATAAGGAATTGTCGAGTGCACTCGCTGCGGCTAAATCGGAGAACTCAACACTGAAAAGTGAGTTGGAAAAGTTTTCGAGTTCCGATCCGGCGGTGATTGACGCGATGCGCGACGGTGCCAAGATTGCCAAACAAGCGGCAAACGTCTGGACTGACAACATCTTCATGATGAAGAGTTGGGTAGACTCAAAAATGGGGGACAAGGATTCCGTCAAGCAGTTCTTCAAGTCTGAAGGCGACATCAATCTCGACACCTTTGATTATGTCGAATAAAGGCAGGTGAAGTGTGCTCAACGACAAATGCGATTTCGCGCGCGTGTAAGAGTTTGCATAATGCTAATGTTGTTCTATTTCTTACTCGGCTATCGCAACGGCAGATGATTTCCACTGCTTGAAATAATCGCCGCCAATGGCTATTGCTAGATTGAGATGCGGAATCGCAGGGTCGTGCTCTGAAGTTGTCAACATTCGAGCGCGAGCCGCGCCCTTCATCGCCGAACGAATCGACGCGGAGGTGTCCGCATCGAGAGGTAGATCGACGCGCGCGCTAAAGGCGAAAAACCAACGCGTTAGGCGCGTAATCTCACTGATGCTATCAGTATCTGCGTCGCTCGCACTGTATTCGTATCCAAACTTGTGTAACTTTGATGAAACGTGCCTCAACAAGTACGCGCACGTCACGGCGTCGAGCGCGAGTACCGCGCTGAGCGGAGGATAGTGTTCACTTTCGCAGAGCGTTTGCCAACCTCGTCGATCATGATTCGCTGGGTAAGCACAGCTATTGTGCGCGCTATCGCGCATGGCTAAGGTTCGTGTTATTCGAACGCGTAAATCGCTAAAGTCTCCAACCGTGCGCCGAGTCCATTCGCGTTGAGGCGTCGCCCAAATCGGCGGCGCTAAGTGTGCTTCGTCGTCGCGCACCACGCTATGAGTACTCGCCGATTCCGTCACCGACGTATATGCACGTTCATCAATCACGTGCGCGCGCATGACATTTGGCATTTGTCGCGCCTCATACGCCACGCGCCGAAGATATTCGGAGCCATCCATCGGTGGGCCGCTATCAAAATCAGGCAATCCATCGACGGCGAGCGCTTGTCGCCGAAGACCAGTGTCGTCGTCGTCGTCGTCGTCGTCGTCATACGCGTCGTCATCGGCGTATGAATACGGATCTGACACATAACTTGTCATTGGCTAAGCACAAAGAAAATTTAATGTCAGTTACGGCGCCGGCGTTGAGGCAAAGAAAACCACTCAAACAGAATCGCGCGAGAAAAGAAAAGAAATATTCCGAGTTCACGTAAACCGGATCGCCGGCGAGGTGGATGGCGTCGTGTTTACGTGTACAATCCAAGTCTTGTCCTCGACTTGGATCGAATTCGGATTCGGTCACGTGGACGTGACGAGCATCTTTGTAGGTGTTATTCAAGACGGCGCTGAGTCGTGGCAATTCGACTGCGACGTTAGGATTATTAAACACCACGCGGGGCGAGATAGAACGGCGACGAAGGCGAACGGGGTGGACAACGAACGTACTTCTTTCGTGCGCGCGCCACTTCTTCTTCGAACTCGTTCTCGGGGGACGTAGTTTCAAGAGTCGCGCAATGCCGCCACCCACGGCTTGCGTCGTCAAGATGGAAACAGCGCACACCTGCGTCAGTGCACGCCACGCCGCGTGTTGCATGTCTCTGTGTGTGTGCGTCGCGAATTCGAACAAACGATTTTGATTTAAGCACGTCGACGCGATCGTCGTAGAGCTGCGTTTCGCGTGATATGGCGTTCAACGTCGTGGACGACGAGGGCGATGCAGCGCGTGGCGGCTCCACGGCGACGAGCACGACTGCGTCTGCCGTCCGGCCAGCACCGTGTCTGATTGTGCTGTGCGGAAAACCAGCGAGCGGAAAGACTATGGTTGTGGAGAAGCTCAAGGCGCGACTGATGCGTGCGGACGTGAACGCCGAGGTTGTCGTCGTGGATGAAAAGAGCATCAACGCTGGAAAGCGCAACCAAGCTTACGAAAACGCCACGCACGAGAAAATGACTCGCGGGGGCTTGCGAAGCGCTTGCGACAGAGTTTTGCATAGGAACGGCCCGTGTGTGATTTTAGATTCGTTGAACGCCATCAAAGGTTTCCGCTACGAACTTTGGTGCGTGGCGCGAGCTGCATCGGCGCGATACACCGTTGTCCACGTCGACGCTTCGGATGACGACATCAAAGTGTGGAACAGCGCACGCAGTGGCGAAAAAGATGCATACAGTGATGCGATATTGCAGGATTTGTGCTTTAGGTTTGAGCACCCCGTGGCGTCGAATCGATGGGATTCGCCGTTGTTCACGTTTCGGCCAGCGACGGATTCGCCGGCGCATGAAGCCGATATTCTGGACGCCATTTGCGCGCACGTGAGAGGTGACGCTTCAGCGATTAGACACAGTGCACGAGCTTTGACACCTAATAAAGCGACTCAAAATGCACCTCTATCAGAGACGAATTTGCGACACGAGATGGACCGCGCGACGCAAGAGATAGTTGACGGCATCTCCGCCGCCGTAAGCGCGAACGGCGGCAATCCTTGTTCGTCCTATACATTCGGTGCAGGGATGCCGGTGTTGCGTTGTTCTCGCGTACTCACGCTCGCTGAACTTAGACGAAGGAAGCGCGACTTTCTACAGCTAGCATCCAAGTCCCTCGCGAAACCGACGAGAGACGACGTGAAAAAGCTCTTCATCGAGTGCTTGCAACAACAGTGCAACGCTACCTAGGAAAGAGTAGCGCGTAGATGAGCCGTGTTCAAGTAACAGTAGTCATACAAGTAGTGAATATCGCATCCATGCAGTCGCCCTGTTAAATTTATCGTAGCATTTGAATATTACAAATGACTATCGAGCGAGCTCGCGCCTTTGTGTGGGATAACCGCCGCCACGCGACGTCGTGCACACACATGCATCGCCACCGTCTTTACTGCGGCATCAACGTGTACGTTTGTGTTTCAATGTTCGTAATACCGTCAATCTTGGCGAGATCAGCCAAGAATTCAGCTTCCGGGGCGAACCCAGCGGCTTCCCACGCGCCAAAGTCATCAGCGGACAAACGTGTGTTGACCTTGAAGTCCAAGCAGCCGCCGCACACCGTGCGTTGGACTTCACCCTTAGCTTTGAGCGCCGGTAAGTGCTTGTTCAACACCTTTTGCGCAGCCGCGAGAGACGCCTTGTCGTTGTCAGCGCTCCATTTGCAGCGAAACTCGCGAGCAATGTGCGTGAAATCCACGCCATCCACGATCGTAATCGACGCCATCGGGCGCACGGTGGTGAGTCGAGCGGTGTGACGCGTGTTGCGGGTGTTGGCGAGCGCGCGGGTGGCGATCGATTGAGTAAATTTAGCAGATAACGCGTGCGCCATCGACTGATTGAGGGGCGTGTATCGAACGGTGCGTGTTCGAGAGTGACGGTGGTGCACCCAGAGGTGTGGTGACGACACCTCGCGCGAGGTGGTTAGTGTTCTAGTGCACGACACGACACGACACGACGCCAGAAACACGCGCACCGTACCGTCACGACGCGTGTGTGAACATGGCGAACGATGACGCCGACCACGACCACGGCGATGATGCGGTGGTGCAGCGCGACGAGCAAGTCGTCACGCTCGCCGCCGTGCTCGGATTGGAGGAAGATCTCGTGGCGTGCAGAGAGAAACTTGAGGCGAGCGGGTGGGATTTACAACGTGCGGTGGACGTTGCGCTGGGAGTGAATACCGCAACAGACGCAGCAGAAGTAGCGTCGCCGTCGATTGCACGCGATGGAGGTGGATTACGTCGTCGTCATGGAACGAGCGCGATGACGCCGGCGCGACGACGCGACTCAACCGCCGTCGCTCCACGACAGAGACGGCCTCAAAGAACGGGTTCGTTCCCGAATCCGTTTCGTTTCGTCAGCACGCTTGGATTTGGCGTAGTAGCTGCGGCGGTGAAGCTGTCGGTGGGCGTCGTAGACGCGTTGATGAAGTTAGCGTTGCCTTTTCCGACGTACGCGAGACTTTCAGCCGTGTTGACGCGCGTCGCGTGCAGATTTGATACACCAGCAACGGCGAGATTGTCGCGCGCCGATCGTGAAGCCGCGCTTGAAGTTCGTGCCAAGGAATTTGCCGAATGGTTCAACGAGTCGTTTTACGACACCGGTAGCAATGGCTTGCACTTTTTGCACATGTCGCACCGAGAGGCGCTACGTTTTGCGCAGAGCGAAACGAAATTGCTTTTTGTTTATCTGCACTCGCCCTCTCACCCCGAGTCAGAATTGTTTTGTGCCCAAGTCCTCGCTTCTCGTGAAGTGACGGAATACGTGAATGAACGCTTCGTCGCTTGGGGCGGCGACGTGCGCGATGCTGAAGTGTACGCGCTCGCCGAGGGAGTACGCCCAAGCGCCTATCCATACGTCGCGCTGTTAGCTTCAGTGTCGGGCGAAGTGAGTTTAGTGATGTCATGCGAAGGGTTCATCGACACTACTGGCTTGATTACATCGTTTGACGAAGCGTTGTCGGCGCAACATGGTAATTTAGATCAAGCGCGCACTAGAAACGCAGAAGCACAAGCGAGCAGACGACTGCGCGAAGAGCAAGATGCCGCGCTCGCGCAATCCTTAGCCCAAGATGCTGCGCGTGCGCGCGAACGTGAAGCGGAAGCTGCACAAGTCGAAGCTCAGCGCGCACAAGCTGAAGCTGAAGCACGCGCCATCGAAGAAGAGAGACGCAGAGAAGAAGAAGCTGAACGTGCTCGTGTAGAAGCCATAGAGACGAGACGAGCGATGAAATCGCAAGGCTTGCGCGAGGAGCCAGAAGAAGGAGTCGAAGGCGTATCGAAGCTCGCAATTCGTCTTCCCGATGGTTCGCGTGCCGAACGTCGCTTCTATAGCACCGACACCATTTCCGACGTGTACGACTTTGTCGATACCCTGGAGCAACTCGATAGCAGCGACTACACGCTCTTGACAAACTTCCCTCGGCGCACGTTCGACCGAGCGGAGTCGGTGTCACTCGTCGAGGCTGGCGTTCATCCGAATGGTGCGCTCTTCGTACAAACTGAACGTGCGTAAGTTTTAGTATCCTACACATTTACTTGTCAATAGCACATTCAATCGTCATTAACATTCGATAAAAAGCGACGTCTTCCTCCTCCTCCCCTCCCGCCTCGCGTGTCCTCGCCCAGAGAGCCGTCGCGCATCACGCCGTGCATGTCGTTTTGAAAAGGGCGCAAATCGCCGAAAAGCGTCGTGAAACTCGCTGTGAATGTGTAAAGGCTATTATCTGACTTGTTTTCATTTGCGCACGTCGCATTGTATCTCCGTCGTCGCTTCCAT